>JAVKPL010004295.1:0-21281 GCA_032173675.1 Gastrolobium villosum
AATTATTTCAAATGATTCCTCTTCATATTCTGAACAAAATAAGGTGTTTACTTGACATGACTATTTAGGCTTTTAATTTATGCATAGTAGAACCTTCAATTTCATGCTAGTGTATGTATGATAATAGTTTTTTTTTTCTTGGGCTATTTTATTAACTCTGCAAGTCATGTCTCCGTTGAGAGTATAACTCAGAGATTGATTCTGACAGAAGCTCTAATGAGGACAATGTAAATGACGAGAGATGGTTGATGTTGCCTCCACTGGAAAGAAACATGAAATTGACCAATGTTCTTTCTTCCTGTTTTGCCACCTTTATACCCATACTAAGAAATTTCACTAGATTTAATTAATTATTAATTAAATGGAGACAGTGATAAGATGAGGTTACATCAATAAAATGTATATAATTTATAATAATAATAAATTAATATAATAATAAAAAACTATAAATTAGTAGTAAATAATATATATATATATATATATATATATATATATATATATATATATATATATATATATATATATATAGGGATAGGATATTGTGACACACAAATAATGTTACGCACAATGTTACGACCAAATCTTAACCGTTGATTTCCGCCAATTAACGGTTATCATATTTCAAATCAAACTCATTAATTAATTATTAATTCACAATAAATGATAACTGTTGATTGGCGGAGATCAACGGTTAAGATATGGTAGTAACATTATTTGGTTGTTACAATATCTTATCCTATAAATATATATAAAATAATAGTGTATAAAGCCAATATCTGAGCTAGATACATCAATGAAGAATAAGGAAATAATTGCATGAAGCCCATATCTAAGCCCAAAACTTCAACTATAAATAGAGGCCTAGCCTAGCCAAACCAATTCACTTCTAACATTTCTCATCTACCCTTCTTCTCCTCTGCTATCTCTTTCACCAAAATCAAAAATGACCAACGAATCAGATATGCTATCTCTTTCATCAAAATCAAAAATGACCAACGAATCAGATACCAATGTCTCTATTTTCCGAATTCTTTTCTCTCAATTCTCATTGTCGCTTGTACTAACTATAACTATAACTAAACTCTTTTTCATTGCCTTGTAGGATGGTGCAACTGCAATTGCAATTCCACCTCTCTCAAACGGTACCATTTTGTTTCGGTGTTTCTTTGTTCATATGGGTTCTTCTCCAATGGCTTCTTAGTTTCTGTACTCTTCCTTTCTAACCTTTTAAAATTCCTATTTAAAAAAAAATTAAATTTATGTAGAAAAAAGGGTGCGTGAGGATGAAGATGATAACCAAGTGAGATCAAAGAGGCAAAAGATAGACGAGGTCGCTGAGGAGCCAAAGAATAAGGGGAAAATTATTTCAAATGATTCCTCTTCATATTCTGAACAAAATAAGGTGTTTACTTGACATGACTATTTAGGCTTTTAATTTATGCATAGTAGAACCTTCAATTTCATGCTAGTATATGTATGATAATAGTTTTTTTTTTCTTGGGCTATTTTATTAACTCTGCAAGTCATGTCTCCGTTGAGAGTATAACTCAGAGATTGATTCTGACAGAAGCTCTAATGAGGACAATGTAAATGACGAGAGATGGTTGATGCTGCCTCCACTGGAAAGAAACATGAAATTGACCAATGTTCTTTCTTCCTGTTTTGCCACCTTTATACCCATACTAAGAAATTTCACTAGATTTAATTAATTATTAATTAAATGGAGACAGTGATAAGATGAGGTTACATCAATAATATGTATATAATTTATAATAATAATAAATTAATATAATAATAAAAAACTATAAATTAGTAGTAAATATATATATATATGTATATATATATATATATATATATATATATATATATATAGGGATAGGATATGAGGACAAAGCACGCTGAAAAGTCTCGTGTTAGTGTGTGACACACAAATAATGTTACGCACAAAGGTGTGTTACGAACCAAAGCTGGTGGGCATTAACATCCCGGGCGCTGACGAGGGCGGGGAGTGATCGCCGGTCCGCAAGGGCAATTAACGGTTATCATATTTCAAATCAAACTCATTAATTAATTATTAATTCACAATAAATGATAACTGTTGATTGGCGGAGATCAACGTGTTGAGGACAAAGCATGAAAATCGTGTAGTGTGGACAACATTATATATATATATATATATTTGGTTGTTACAATATCTTATCCCATAAATATATATAAAATAATAGTGTATAAAGCCAATATCTGAGCTAGATACATCTATAAATATATAATGAAGAATAAGGAAATAATTGCATGAAGCCCATATCTAAGCCCAAAACTTCAACTATAAATAGAGGCCTAGCCTAGCCAAACCAATTCACTTCTAACATTTCTCATCTACCCTTCTTCTCCTCTGCTATCTCTTTCACCAAAATCAAAAATGACCAACGAATCAGATATGCTATCTCTTTCATCAAAATCAAAAATGACCAACGAATCAGATACCAATGTCTCTGTTTTCCGAATTCTTTTCTCTCAATTCTCATTGTCGCTTGTACTAACTATAACTATAACTAAACTCTTTTTCATTGCCTTGTAGGATGGTGCAACTGCAATTGCAATTCCACCTCTCTCAAACGGTATCATTTTGTTTCGGTGTTCCTTTGTTCATATGGGTTCTTCTCCAATGGCTTCTTAGTTTCTGTACTCTTCCTTTGTAACCTTTTAAAATTCCTATTTAAAAAAAAATTAAATTTATGTAGAAAAAAGGGTGCGTGAGGATGAAGATGATAACCAAGTGAGATCAAAGAGGCAAAAGATAGACGAGGTTGCTGAGGAGCCAAAGAATAAGGTGAAAATTATTTCAAATGATTCCTCTTCATATTCTGAACAAAATAAGGTGTTTACTTGACATGACTATTTAGGCTTTTAATTTATGGATAGTAGAACCTTCAATTTCATTCTAGTATATGTATGATAATAGTTTTTTTTTCTTAGGCTATTTTATTAACTCTGCAAGTCATGTCTCCGTTGAGAGTATAACTCAGAGATTGATTCTGACAGAAGCTTAATGAGGACAATGTAAATGACGAGAGATGGTTGATGTTGCCTCCACTGGAAAGAAACATGAAATTGACCAATGTTCTTTCTTCCTGTTTTGCCACCTTTATACCCATACTAAGAAATTTCACTAGATTTAATTAATTATTAATTAAATGGAGACAGTGATAAGATGTAACGCCCTCCCTTGTATGCATCCAAGAGAGTCGTTTGCTAAGCGGAATTAGAGTCGTTAACGTCCCAAGAGCTAACAAAGAACCACATAGCAGTATACAAGTCCGGATAAAAATTTAAGCACTTAAATTCTTTTCAAAAAGGTTTTCCAAAATAGCTGCTGTTCATAAAAGTTCCAGCTAACATAAATATGATAAAGACTACAGTCATCCAAAAGTACCAAAACATTAATCATTACAGTCATCCATTTAAACAAACAGCAACAGTGATAATCCAAGCATCAGCATTCAACAGCAAAATATTACTCCTTCAATTGCTCTTGCGTCCTCCTGCCATTTAGGAAAATAGCAGCCCCGAAGGGGTGAGAATAATCCCAGTAGTGTGGCAATAAAACCAGTAATATAACAGTATTAACTAGGCACAAAATCATAAACAGTCACTTCAACATATCCTTGTTCCTTTTCCTTTTCATTTTTATCATATTTATATATTGCGTATATAACGCCTTTCCTTTGCGCTTTTAGCATCGTCGTGCGCGCACTTCACAGTGGAATCAAATATACCCTTGGCACCTGAGCTCCATATGGATTCCAACTGTGGGCCTATGCGGACTGATGCCAAGTGTCCCATACCCCGGTACCTTGGGGATGCCTATATGATGCTTGCTCAAACACATGATCCTGTACATAACTATTCTACACAAGGCCTATATGATCTTGATACATGCATGTCATGCTATGCTTTCACACACAAGGCGTAAAAATGCGGTATGATGTAAGATGCATGCTTATATACCTTTCATATGCGTTATGCTGCCACATAACGTCTTTACCTCATAGTCATATAGCCATCACGGCACGTTTTTGGCAGTTTCCTTTCATTATAATGGAACATAATATTTTTTACGGCATATGGAGCATCATGTCACAATTCTATACCAGTAGTCAATAGTCACATTAGGCATCATCGCCTGACACTTACCTTTGCGTGCTTTAAATATTACCAAACAGCAGCGAAGTATCTCACTTCTTAAGCGCACCTAAATCAATTACAACTAATCATATACAGTGGCTATTTACAGCAGAAACAGAGAGCATACAGCAGTGTCTTACAGTGGAAAACAGTGATCATACAGCAGTGTTTACAGCAGCAAAATAGTGAGCATACAACAGTGTTTACAGCAGCAAAACAGTGAGCATACAGCAGTGTTTACAGCAGCAAAACAGTGAACATACAGCAGTGTTTACAGCAGCAAAACAGTGAGCATACAGCAGTGTTTACAGCAGCAAAACAGTGACGTTTTAAACAGAAACAGTGACGTTTTTTAAAACAGAAACAGTGGCACTTTGGACTTCCAAAACAGTGGCATAAATCTTGGTTTTTGGACATTGAAACAGTGGCATATTATGGACTAAAACAGTGGCATTTTATGCATACAAACAGTGGCATTGAATGACTAAAACAATGGCATATTATGCATAAAAACAGTGGCATATGATGACTAATACAGTGGCCTTTTGTAACATCCCGGGCGCTGACGAGGGCGGGGAGTGATCGCCGGTGCGCAAGGGCACGGACAAGGAGCGGCTCCTGGCAGGCTTCCAGCGACGGGGGTACATGAATGAATCGAATAACACCGGAAAGAGAGGGATTCCAGAGACTGTGCTGGTATGGGACAGTACAGTTGGGAATGGCTTATAAGAATTAATTGGTACTACCTATACTAACAAGATGCATCTACTTTTCGGTAGCCCGGATCGGAAGAACTCCACAGTTAAGCGTGCTTGACTTGGAGCAATTCTGGGATGGGTGACCTCCTGGGAAGTTTTCCCGGGAAGTGTGCGAGTGAGGACAAAGCACGCTGAAAAATCTCGTGTTAGTGTGTGGGGACAGTCGTTAATTCTTGCAAGTTGCCAGGTATTACAAGTGGTATCAGAGCAGGGCCTCTCATCCAGTATGGTGTGGTTCGAGGACGAACCAGGCGGAAGCTGGTGGGCATGTAACATCCCGGGCGCTGACGAGGGCGGGGAGTGATCGCCGGTGCGCAAGGGCACGGACAAGGAGCGGCTCCTGGCAGGCTTCCAGCGACGGGGGTACATGAATGAATCGAATAACACCGGAAAGAGAGGGATTCCAGAGACTGTGCTGGTATGGGACAGTACAGTTGGGAATGGCTTATAAGAATTAATTGGTACTACCTATACTAACAAGATGCATCTACTTTTCGGTAGCCCGGATCGGAAGAACTCCACAGTTAAGCGTGCTTGACTTGGAGCAATTCTGGGATGGGTGACCTCCTGGGAAGTTTTCCCGGGAAGTGTGCGAGTGAGGACAAAGCACGCTGAAAAATCTCGTGTTAGTGTGTGGGGACAGTCGTTAATTCTTGCAAGTTGCCAGGTATTACACCTTTTATGCATAAAAACAGTGGCATTTTAAGCATGGAAACAGTGACATTTGATGACTAAAACAGTGGCCTTTTATGCATCAAAACAGTGGCATTTTATGCATAGAAACAGTGGCATTTGATGACTAAAACAGTGGCATTTTATGCATAGAAACAGTGGCATTTGATGACTAAAACAGTGGCATTTCATGCATAAAAACAGTGGCTTAGGGAGCACTAAAACAGTGACATATATGTGCAGAAACAGTGGCATATAATGTGCAGAAACAGTGGCATATATGTGCAGAAACAGTGGCATGTAATGTGCAGAAACAGTGGCATATATGTGCAGAAACAGTGGCATGTAATGTGCAGAAACAGTGGCATATAATGTGCAGAAACAGTGGCATATATGTGCAGAAACAGTGGCATGTAATGTGCAGAAACAGTGGCATGTAATGTGATCTTGAGGGACCTAAACAGTGAGCATTTTACCATCAAAACAGTGGCACATACATAGGGAAACAGTGGCATATTTCTCTTTAAAACAGTGGCCTAATCATACAAAACAGTGGCATATAATCTTAAGCATGACCATGAGACTTTTATGCATACAATTCACCATGAAATAGCTCCACCATTCAAATTTTATCATGCTTATACTTGAATCCAAAACCACACATAATCAAGAGACATTTAAGCACACATACATGGTTACAATGGAAGTGTTCTAAGTTCAAGGCCTACCTCTTGTAGCACACACTTCACCACACCCTTACTAGCTCTTCTTCACAACAAGTCCTCTCTTTCTAGGACGTTCTATGCGCAACAAGGTGAGGATGGACACACTAGGACAGCTTCAAGGTTGAGGAACAAGGCTTGCACTAGCTTGGTGTAAGGTCACGGTTGAGGTGAGGGAAGGAGGGAGTTGGCTTGGCAAAGTCTTCTTGCTCCAAGGAAGCTTGTTGGTGCGGCTAGAGAGAGTGAGGAGGAGGAGGAGAGTTGGCTGCACTTGCACATGAAGCCAGCCCCTTCCTTATGCGCAAATTTAAAGGGAAAGAGGAGAGGAGTTGCTATGATTAACCATCATGGAAAATTCTGATTACTTGAGGGGATGGGGCTGCATACAAGGGCTGAATCAAGCAAAGGGTTTGCTTCTAATTTACTCTATTCACATGCAAAGAGTGAGGAGTGATATGTTTAGATTTGGTGGATGTCCTAAGTCAGAAAATTTTCTGCACCATTGACCAAGTTATGCGCATAAAATGGAGTGGAGGAGGTGCATCATGAGTACATGTAAGAGCTTTGCTAAGTCAACAAGTAAAACAACTATGTGGCAGCCCAAAAATCTGCATTAGGCAGCCTTGGTGTGCAAATGATGAGGGGAAAAGAGGTGCATCATGGGTGCAGATTTGAGGCAGCCTAAACACTCATTTTGGGGCTGACTTGTGCGCAAGAATTGATGAGGATGCAGCCCCAAGATCCTACTAATGATGCATGTGAAAACAAGGCAGGTTTGGCTCATGATGGGCTGCAAAAAGCTTGCAAAATCTGCACATGGCAGCCTCATGATGGAGGGTGTAAGTGGTTCTCCAAGTCAACAAGTTATGCAGTTTTGATGACACAAGAAATCTGATCCAAGACTCCCCCCCATGTGCGCAAAAAGAAGGAAGATGCAGCCTAATATCATGCTAAAAGGTCCATGTGTCTTCCATGCAATGAGGTTTAAATCAAGTGATGCATAAACAAGGTGAGGTGGCGGTTTAACAAGAGAAAATGGCAGCTTACTAAGTCCTAATCACTCTCCTTTGTGCGCAAAATGAGTGGGAATTATCCTTGCCATGTGAGAGTTACTTGATACACAAGACACCTTAGTTGGACAAGGCTTAGGGGAGATAAGGGTGGACACAACCTTGGGCTGAATTAGCTTGATCCAAGAGCCATCCTTGGGCCATTAGCCACACACACAAAAGGATCCATTCACAAATCCAATAGTAACAAGTCCACACACACACACTAGCCCACATCCAAACACTAATGCCTTCTAACACATACTCACATTACTCATAAGATTATATTCACATGCCTACATATGCATCTTCCTATGATTTAATTTAATTAATTACCTTAGTCTTATCCAAGGATAAAGGTCAAACAATTCACAAGTCATTACACATAAACCATACATCCGAATTCTACACATGTACATATAGCATATAGTACTTATGTATTTTACTAATTATGCGGGATGTTACACTCTCCCCACCAAAAAGGAATTTTGTCCGCAAAATAAACTTACTTAAGGACTAAACAGTTCTGGATAGCATTTCTGAATGTCGTCCTCGCGCTCCCAAGTGGCTTCAGCTGCCGATCTGTTGTTCCACAATACTTTCACCAACGGGATTTCTTTAGAACGGAGTCGCTTGACGGATCTTTCATGAATTTGGAATGGTTGCACTTGATAAGTCAGATTTTCCTTGAGTTCCACTTCTTCCGGCTGTAACACGTGAGATGGATCAGAGAGATACCTCCGTAGCTGTGACACATGAAATACGTTGTGAATTCCTGACAGATTGGGTGGTAAAGCCAACCAGTATGCAGACTCTCCAATCCGGTCCATAATCAGATACGGTCCTAAGTACCGTGGGCTTAACTTCTTTACTCCCATTCTCCTTCTGAGTCCCGATGTAGGCGTGATTCTCAAAAATACATGATCTCCGACTTCGAAAGATAGAGGCTTATGACGCTTGTCGTAATAACTCTTCTGTCTGGCCTGAGCCCGCTGCATATTTTCTCGAATCTTCTTTACTTGTTCGGATGTTTCTTGAATTAAATCAGGTCCTAACATACTTCGCTCACCTACTTCAGTCCAACATAAAGGGGATCTGCATTTTCTCCCATACAGAGCTTCATACGGTGCCATCTGAATGCTGGAATGGTAACTGTTGTTGTAAGCGAATTCAATCAAAGAAAGATAGCTATCCCAGCTGCCTCCTAACTCCACAACGCATGCTCGCAACATGTCCTCTAAGGCTTGAATGGTGCATTCCGTCTGGCCATCGGTCTGCGGATGATAAGCAGTACTCAACCTCAATTGGGTCCCTAAAGCTCTTTGAAAGGATTCCCAAAACTTAGATGTAAACTTGGGATCACGATCACTGACAATACTCGTAGGGACTCCGTGCAGCTTCACAATCTCCTGCAGATAAATTCTAGCAAGCCTCTCTGTATCAAAGGTGGTTCTAACACGCAAGAAATGTGCTGACTTCGTTAAACGGTCAACAATCACCCAGATAGAATCATATCCTTCTCGCGTCCGAGGAAGTCCAACTACAAAATCCATTGCAATACTGTCCCACTTCCATTCGGGAATCTCCAAAGGTTGAAGGAGTCCCGACGGTTTCTGATGTTCGTACTTCACCTTCTGACAAGTTAAGCACCGAGATACATACTCCGCAATATCACGCTTCATACCCGGCCACCAAAACGAGGTCTTCAAATCATGGTACATCTTCGTGGATCCAGGATGAACTGCGTACTTACCCTTGTGAGCCTCCTGTAAAACTTCTTGCTTCAACTCTTCATTTGGCACAACCAGCCGTCCTTGAAATCTCCAAACATCATTCTCATCCTTTACAACATCTTGGTTACCAACCAAATCACGGACTAACTCTTCATCTTTCTGAGCCTCCTTAATTCTACTGATCAATTCATTCTCCACCTTTATATTTCCCAATCTTATGCTACTTCCTCTCTCGTCTACCGATAATTTCAAGTCTCGAAAGGCCTCAAACAACTTCAATTCTTCCATCATCAGAGTTGCAGTGTGTAGTGTCTTCCTACTCAGGGCGTCAGCTACCACGTTTGCCTTTCCTGGGTGGTATTTAAGTTCAAAATCATAGTCCTTCAGAAATTCCATCCACCGACGTTGCCGCATATTCAGCTCCTTCTGGTCGAACAAGTACTTCAAACTCTTATGATCGCTGAACACGTCAAACTGCGAACCATACAAGTGGTGCCTCCAGATTTTAAGTGCGAACACTATAGCTGCTAACTCCAAATCGTGCGTAGGATAATTCTCTTCGTGAGGCTTGAGTTGTCGAGATGCGTAAGCTACCGCCATACGATCCTGCATCAACACGCATCCAAGTCATTTCAGCGACGCATCACAGTACACTTCGAACTTTTGAGTAGGATCCGGAATCGTGAGTACGGGAGCACTCGTCAATCTGCTCTTTAGTTCCAAGAAACATTCTTCACAGGCTTCAGTCCACTCAAAAGGCTTGTCCTTCCGAGTGAGACGAGTAAGGGGTTGCACTATCTGAGAGAAATTCTGGATAAACCTTCGATAGTATCCAGCCAGACCTAAGAAACTTCTTACTTCGGTGACAGTCTTGGGTCGTTCCCAATTCATGACAGCTTCAACTTTGCTGGGGTCCACCGCGATACCTTCTGATGAGATGACATGGCCCAAAAACTGGACCTCTTTAAGCCAAAACTCGCACTTCGACCATTTCGCGTACAACTGCTTCTCCTTCAAGATTTGCAAGACAATCCTCAGATGTTCCGCGTGCAGCTCTTCATTACCTGAGTAAATCAAGATATCGTCGATAAATACAATAACGAACTGATCAAGAAATGGGCGGAAGATGCGGTTCATGTAGTCCATGAATACCGCTGGAGCATTCGTAAGTCCGAATGGGATCACTTGATATTCGTAGTGCCCATAACGAGTCCTAAAAGCGGTTTTCGGAATATCCTCCGGTTTGACCCGGATCTGATGGTATCCCGATCGTAAATCTATCTTGGAAAAGACTCTGGCTCCTCTCAGCTGGTCCATCAAATCGTCGATCCTCGGTAGCGGATACTTATTCTTCACCGTTACTTTGTTCAGCTGGCAGTAATCTACACACAGACGTAAACTTCCATCCTTCTTCTTAATCAAGATGGCTGGAGCACCCCATGGGGAAGTACTCGGTCTGATGAATTCCTTTGCCAAAAGCTCTTCTATCTGCTTCTTCAACTCGCGAAGTTCCAATGGCGCCATACGATACGGGGCAATGGAGATTGGTCCAACTCCAGGAACAAGTTCGATCGAAAATTCTATTTCCCTATGAGGAGGCAATCGAGGTATTTCATCCGGGAATACCTCCTCGAATTCTCTAACTACCGGTACATTCTGAATTTGAGCGTCAACCGAGGTCTCAGCCTCGATCGACAAAAGATATCCTGCTGCTCCCTTGCGGAGCTCTTTTCTAACTTGCAATAACGAAATGAGAGAGAAAGGTTGAAAATTACCATCCTTCGCAGGAGCAACGACTTTCCCCGCTCGACAGTCCAAAGTTATCCCGTTTTCCGTCAACCAGTCCATACCGATAATCACATCGAAGTTGAATACCGGCAGGACCACCAAGTTAACTGTATACGTGTTCCCTTCATACTGCAGGATAACACCTTTGCAGATCTCCGAAGCTGTGCACGATCCACCAGTAGGTGTGCTGATGTGTAACTCATAAGGTAAAGGGGTTGGGGTGATGCCTATTCTCAAGGCAATATGCTTTGCCATAAAAGAGCCAGACGCTCCAGAATCAAAGATAACAGAAATTGGGTGACCATTCAAAGTGACATTACCTTTGATCAGGTTGGGAAACTTCTGTGCTTCATTTGCATCCAATGTGAACACCCGTGCTTGCGGAGGCTGTTGGTCAGCGTTCTGGGGGCACTTGTAAGCAAAATGACCTTGCTGGCCGCATCTGAAGCATGCATTGTTGTTCTTGCGACAGACTCCAAAGTGATTCTTTCCACATGTAGCACAAACAGTCGTGCCCTGACGTCCAGTCGACGATTGACCCACCGTAAAGTTTCTCTTAAAATTTCCAGGTCGTGCCTGCAACTGCGTACCTCTGCCTCGACCCCTACCAGGTGCCGTCCTGAAGAATCTGCCTGCTCGATTTCCTCCGTGGAATTGTGGTGGTGGCTTGTTCAAGTTCTTGGCTTCCAAAATGATTCCTTCTGCCTGACGACTCTGGTTGATGAGTTCCGGAAGTGTACGATTAGCCGTCGTCAAGATGAGCTTGCGGATTTCCGGATGCAGTCCGCTCTCGAACTTCTCCACCTGCCATTCTTCATCATAAATGTTCCGGTCAAAGTTGGCGTACTCGATCAGCTGCCCAAATTTAGCAATATACTCATTGACCGTCATGTTATCCTGCCTGAGTGACAGCAGTTCAGTGTGCTTCATCCTTCTCATTGCCTTAGGAAAATACTTATCCAGAAATACTTGTCTGAACACGGCCCATGTTAGTTCAACGTCCTGAGCTCTCAGCAGAGCCCTCGCACCAGTCCACCAAGTTAAAGCTTCTCCCATCAGCTGGTACGACGCGTAATCAGTCTTCTGCGCTTCCGGGCATGCCATGCGTTCAAAGATATGTTCGATCATCTGCAGCCACTTTGCTGCAGCCTCAGGGTTGTCCTCACCCTCAAAGTTAGGTGGTTGGAAGTTGCGGAAGTCCTTCAACCTCCGACGGGCAATTTCTTCTGCATTTTCATGCAGTGGGGGTTGGTTATGATTCTGTTGCCTATGGTCGCGCCATTCTTGGCTCATATTCTGGATAAACGTTGCCAGTCCCCCAATGGTGGTGATAAGATCCTCTTCCGCATCGCCAGTCCTTCCCCGAGTTGAACCGCGACCACCCGCCATGATTCTGCACTCACAATATCAGGAAATGAGTTGATCAGGCTCACCGCAAGTTATTCATGGCAGCAGTCTCAAGTAGGTACTCGAGTTCAATTCGGACAAGTTAGCTATGCATCCGTGTCTTATCCCAGACTAGTCTAAACAATCTAACTATCCTAGTCAATATATACTTAAACTATAGCACATTTAGGCAGTCAATCAGCAGATAAACACAAACAACAATCAATTCAATCAATCACAAGCAAATCCATGGACCAAACTGCTCTGATACCAATTAGTGTAACGCCCTCCCTTGTATGCATCCAAGAGAGTCGTTTGCTAAGCGGAATTAGAGTCGTTAACGTCCCATGAGCTAAAAAAGCAGCCATAGCAGTATACAAGTCCGTATAAAAATTTCAGCACATAAATTATTTTCATAAAGGTTTTCCAAAATAGCTGCTGTTCATAAAAGTTCCAGCTAACATAAATATGATAAAGACTACAGTCATCCAAAAGTACCAAAACATTAATCATTACAGTCATCCATTTAAACAAACAGCAACAGTGATAATCCAAGCATCAGCATTCAACAGCAAAATATTACTCCTTCAATTGCTCTTGCGTCCTCCTGCCATTTAGGAAAATAGCAGCCCCGAAGGGGTGAGAATAATCCCAGTAGTGTGGCAATAAAACCAGTAATATAACAGTATTAACTAGGCACAAAATCATAAACAGTCACTTCAACATATCCTTGTTCCTTTTCCTTTTCATTTTTATCATATTTATATATTGCGTATATAACGCCTTTCCTTTGCGCTTTTAGCACCGTCGTGCGCGCACTTCACAGTGGAATCAAATATACCCTTGGCACCTGAGCTCCATATGGATTCCAACTGTGGGCCTATGCGGACTGATGCCAAGTGTCCCATACCCCGGTACCTTGGGGATGCCTATATGATGCTTGCTCAAACACATGATCCTGTACATAACTATTCTACACAAGGCCTATATGATCTTGATACATGCATGTCATGCTATGCTTTCACACACAAGGCGTAAAAATGCGGTATGATGTAAGATGCATGCTTATATACCTTTCATATGCGTTATGCTGCCACATAACGTCTTTACCTCATAGTCATATAGCCATCACGGCACGTTTTTGGCAGTTTCCTTTCATTATAATGGAACATAATATTTTTTACGGCATATGGAGCATCATGTCACAATTCTATACCAGTAGTCAATAGTCACATTAGGCATCATCGCCTGACACTTACCTTTGCGTGCTTTAAATATTACCAAACAGCAGCGAAGTATCTCACTTCTTAAGCGCACCTAAATCAATTACAACTAATCATTTACAGTGGCTATTTACAGCAGAAACAGAGAGCATACAGCAGTGTCTTACAGTGGAAAACAGTGATCATACAGCAGTGTTTACAGCAGCAAAACAGTGAGCATACAGCAGTGTTTACAGCAGCAAAACAGTGAGCATACAGCAGTGTTTACAGCAGCAAAACAGTGAACATACAGCAGTGTTTACAGCAGCAAAACAGTGAGCATACAGCAGTGTTTACAGCAGCAAAACAGTGACGTTTTAAACAGAAACAATGACATTTTTTAAAACAGAAACAGTGGCACTTTGGACTTCCAAAACAGTGGCATAAATCTTGGTTTTTGGACATTGAAACAGTGGCATATTATGGACTAAAATAGTGGCATTTTATGCATACAAACAGTGGCATAGAATGACTAAAACAGTGGCATATTATGCATAAAAACAGTGGCATATGATGACTAATACAGTGGCCTTTTATGCATAAAAATAGTGGCATTTTAAGCATGGAAACAGTGACATTTGATGACTAAAACAGTGGCCTTTTATGCATCAAAACAGTGGCATTTTATGCATAGAAACAGTGGCATTTGATGACTAAAACAGTGGCATTTTATGCATAGAAACAGTGGCATTTGATGACTAAAACAGTGGCATTTCATGCATAAAAACAGTGGCTTAGGGAGCACTAAAACAGTGACATATATGTGCAGAAACAGTGGCATATAATGTGCAGAAATAGTGGCATATATGTGCAGAAACAGTGGCATATAATGTGCAGAAACAGTGGCATATATGTGCAGAAACAGTGGCATGTAATGTGCAGAAACAGTGGCATATAATGTGCAGAAACAGTGGCATATATGTGCAGAAACAGTGGCATGTAATGTGCAGAAACAGTGGCATGTAATGTGATCTTGAGGGACCGAAACAGTGAGCATTTTACCATCAAAACAGTGGCACATACATAGGGAAACAGTGGCATATTTCTCTTTAAAACAGTGGCCTAATCATACAAAACAGTGGCATATAATCTTAAGCATGACCATGAGACTTTTATGCATACAATTCACCATGAAATAGCTCCACCATTCAAATTTTATCATGCTTATACTTGAATCCAAAACCACACATAATCAAGAGACATTTAAGCACACATACATGGTTACAATGGAAGTGTTCTAAGTTCAAGGCCTACCTCTTGTAGCACACACTTCACCACACCCTTACTAGCTCTTCTTCACAACAAGTCCTCTCTTTCTAGGACGTTCTATGCGCAACAAGGTGAGGATGGACACACTAGGACAGCTTCAAGGTTGAGGAACAAGGCTTGCACTAGCTTGGTGTAAGGTCACGGTTGAGGTGAGGGAAGGAGGGAGTTGGCTTGGCAAAGTCTTCTTGCTCCAAGGAAGCTTGTTGGTGCGGCTAGAGAGAGTGAGGAGGAGGAGGAGAGTTGGCTGCACTTGCACATGAAGCCAGCCCCTTCCTTATGCGCAAATTTAAAGGGAAAGAGGAGAGGAGTTGCTATGATTAACCATCATGGAAAATTCTGATTACTTGAGGGGATGGGGCTGCATACAAGGGCTGAATCAAGCAAAGGGTTTGCTTCTAATTTACTCTATTCACATGCAAAGAGTGAGGAGTGATATGTTCAGATTTGGTGGATGTCCTAAGTCAGAAAATTTTCTGCACCATTGACCAAGTTATGCGCATAAAATGGAGTGGAGGAGGTGCATCATGAGTACATGTAAGAGCTTTGCTAAGTCAACAAGTAAAACAACTATGTGGCAGCCCAAAAATCTGCATTAGGCAGCCTTGGTGTGCAAATGATGAGGGGAAAAGAGGTGCATCATGGGTGCAGATTTGAGGCAGCCTAAACACTCATTTTGGGGCTGACTTGTGCGCAAGAATTGATGAGGATGCAGCCCCAAGATCCTACTAATGATGCATGTGAAAACAAGGCAGGTTTGGCTCATGATGGGCTGCAAAAAGCTTGCAAAATCTGCACATGGCAGCCTCATGATGGAGGGTGTAAGTGGTTCTCCAAGTCAACAAGTTATGCAGTTTTGATGACACAAGAAATCTGATCCAAGACTCCCCCCCCATGTGCGCAAAAAGAAGGAAGATGCAGCCTAATATCATGCTAAAAGGTCCATGTGTCTTCCATGCAATGAGGTTTAAATCAAGTGATGCATAAACAAGGTGAGGTGGCGGTTTAACAAGAGAAAATGGCAGCTTACTAAGTCCTAATCACTCTCCTTTGTGCGCAAAATGAGTGGGAATTATCCTTGCCATGTGAGAGTTACTTGATACACAAGACACCTTAGTTGGACAAGGCTTAGGGGAGATAAGGGTGGACACAACCTTGGGCTGAATTAGCTTGATCCAAGAGCCATCCTTGGGCCATTGGCCACACACACAAAAGGATCCATTCACAAATCCAATAGTAACAAGTCCACACACACACACTAGCCCACATCCAAACACTAATGCCTTCTAACACATACTCACATTACTCATAAGATTATATTCACATGTCCTACATATGCATCTTCCTATGATTTAATTTAATTAATTACCTTAGTCTTATCCAAGGATAAAGGTCAACCAATTCACAAGTCATTACACATAAACCATACATCCGAATTCTACATATGTACATATAGCATATAGTACTTATATATTTTACTAATTATGCGGGATGTTACATAAGATGAGGTTACATCAATAAAATGTATATAATTTATAATAATAATAAATTAATATAATAATAAAAACTATAAATTAGTAGTAAATATATATATATGTATATATATATATATGTAACATCCCACATAATTAGTAAAATACATAAGTGTATGATGATATAGATGCATGTGTGGAATTCGGATTTTTGGGGTATGTGTGATGGTTTGCGAAATTACATGACCTTATCCTTGGATGAGACTAAGGTAAGTATTTAAATTAAATCATAGGAGGGTGCATATGTAGACATGTGAAATTTATTAAAATCATATGAGTAATTTGAGTGTGTGTTAGAGGGCTTTAGTGTTTATTGGACTTTGGAAGTGGGCTAGTGTGTGTGGACTTGTCACTATTGGACTTGTGTGTTTGGGTTCTTTGTATGTGTAGGCCAATGGCCCAAGGAGGTTTTTGGATCAATCCTTTTCAGCCCAAAGTGTACTCACTTTTACCTTCCCTAAGCCTCGTCCAACAAGGTTGTTTGTGCATCAAGAAACTTTCACATGGCAAGAATAATTCCCACTCATTTCATGCGCATGAGAGACTAGAAAAGCATTAGAAAAATCTGCCAACTTTCCCTTCATGACCGCCACCTCACACCTAGGCTTGTGCACCATTTGAATTCAACTTAATTGCATGAAAGACACATGTACACCTTAGCATCATGTTAGGCTGCATTCTTCTTCATTTTAGGCTGCATTCTTCTCCATTTTAGGCGCACATGGAGGTGTCATGGAGCAGATTTTTATGACACAAAATCTGCATTGAGTGTTGACTTGGAGAACCACCTTACACCTTCCATCATGAGGCTGAAATGTGCAGATTTTTGCATGCTTTTGGCAGTCCATCATGAGCCAAATCTGTCCTTGCTTCCTCATGCAACCAAAGTAGGATTTTTGGACTGCACTTCCCCCATCATGTGCGCACAAGAGCACCCCCAAAGCAGATTTTTGGCTGCCACAAAGCTGTCTTGCTTGTGGACTTAGTGAACCCTCTTACATGTGCTCATGATGCACCTCCTTCCCACTCCATCTTGTGCGCCTAGCTAGCTTGTTGGTGTTAAAAATTCTGACTTGTTAGCACATATTCAGATCTGAATCCTCCCTCACCTCCTTGCATGTGCATAGAGTAACTAAGAAGCAAACTCTTGCTTGTTCAAACCTATTGTGCAGTCCCACTGCTACAAACAACCAGATTTCTGCCTTAATGTTGCATCATTGCAACCCCTCCTCACCTTCTTTAAGTATGCGCACAAGAGAGGGGGGCTGTCCTCACTTACATTCAGCCAAGCTCCTCCCCCTCTCCCTCACACTCTAGCTGAACCTACAAGCATCCTTGGAGCAAGAAGACTTTGCTAACTCACCTTCCCTCACCTCTCCAAAACCGTGACCTACACCAAGCAAGTGCAAGCTCTCCTTCTTCTTCTTCTTCCCTCATTGTCCAGCCTTGGTACTCTCTCTTGGAAGCTGTCCAAAAGTGTCCTCCTCACCATTTATGCGCATAGATCTTCTCCTAGGAAGTGTGGACTTGTTGTTGGTAGAACTAGAAAGGTGTGGTGTGTGACAAGAAGTGTGTGCTACAAGAGGTAAGCCATGAACTTAGACCTTCTCATGGTGTGTAATCATGTGTGTTCTTGAATGTCTATTTGAATATGTTTTGGATTCTTGAATGAGTATGGTAAAGGAATAAGGATGGAGCTATTTTATGAGGATTTGTATGCATGAAAGTCTCATGGTCATGCTTAAGATATATGCCACTGTTTTTGTATGAATATGCCACTGTTTTGAGGAATATATATGCCACTGTTCTGTATGCAAATGCCACTGTTTCCCTATGAATGTGCCACTGTTTTGAGGATAAAATGCTCACTGTTTCGGTTCCTCAAGATCACCATTTTGATGCCACTGTTTCTGCACACTTATGCCACTGTTTTAGTGCTCCACATGCCACTGTTTCTGCATAAAATACTCACTGTTTTAGTCCATAATATGCCACTGTTTCTGCATAAAATACTCACTGTTTTAGTCCATAATATGCCACTGTTTCTGCATAAAATACTCACTGTTTTAGTCCATAATATGCCACTGTTTTCTGCATAAAATGCTCACTGTTTTAGTCCATAATGTGCCACTGTTTCTGCATAAAATGCTCACTGTCTTAATGTCTAAAAATCATGATTTATATCACTGTTTTGGATGTTCAAATGTATCATTCATGCCACTGTTTTAATGTTCAAAAACCACTCCCTTTGCCACTGTTTTTGATGTGCAAACACCACCACTAATGGCACTGTTTTAATGCTTAATGTTACCATTCATGCCACTGTTTTGATGCACAAATAACACTACTTATGCCACTGTTTTGAGGTTCATATGCCATTGATTATGTCACTGTTTTAACGTTCAAATGCCACTGTTTCTGCCACTGTTTGATGCCACTGTTTCTGCCACTGTTTGATGTCACTGTTTCTGCCACTGTTGATGTCCAAAGAGCCACTGTTTCTGTTTCAAAATGGTCACTGTTTCTGCTGTATGTTCACTGTTTTCCTGCTGTAAAACGTCACTGTTTCTGTCCACTGTTTTTAAGGAAAATACCACTGTTTTCTGCTCACTGTTTTAAAGAACAACTCATTGTTTCTGTTCACTGTTTTAAGCACAAACGTCACTGTTTTCTGCTGTAAAAACACTGTTGTATGCTCACTGTTTTCCACTGTAAAACACTGCTGTATGCTCATTGTTTTCCACTGTAAAACACTGCTGTATGCTCACTGTTTCTGCTGTAAATAGCCACTGTAAATGATTGGTTGTAATTGATTTAGGTGCGCTTAAGAAGTGAGATACTTCGCTACTGTTTGGTATTATTTAAGGCACGCAAAGGTAAGTGTCAGGCGATATTACCTAATGTGACTATTGACTACTGGTATAAAATTGTGACATGATGCTCCATATTCCGTAAAAGTATTATGTTCCATTATGATGAAAGGAAACTGCCGAAAATGTGCCGTGATGGCTATATGATTATGAGGTAAAGACGTTATGTGGCAGCATAACGCATATGAAAAGTATTTGTGCCGTGATGGCTATATGAAAGGTATATAAGCATGCACCTTGCATCATACCACATTTTTACGCTTTGTGTGTGAAAGCATAGCATGACATGCATGTATCAAGATCATATAGGCTTTGTTTTAGAATAGTTATGTACAGGACCATGTGTTTGAGCAAGCATCATATAGGCATCCCCAAGGTACCGGGGTATGGGACACTTGGCATCAGTCCGCATAGGCCCACAGTTGGAATCCACATGGAGCTCAGGTGCCAAGGGATATTTGATTCCACTGTGAAGTGCGCGCACGACGGTGCTAAAAGCGCAAAGGAAAGGCGTTATATACGCAATATATGAATATGATGAAAAGGAAAGGCGTTATATGCGCTATATATATGAATATGATGAAAAGGAAAAAGGAAAAGGAACAAGGATATGTTGAAGTGACTGTTTATGATTTTGTGCCTAGTTAATACTGTTATATTACTGGTTTTGTTGCCACACTACTGGGATTATTCTCACCCCTTCGGGGCTGCTATTTTTCCAAAATGGCAGGAGGACGTAAAAGCATTTGAAGGAGTGATGTTTTGCTGTTGCTTGCTGATGCATGGATTATCACTGTTGCTGTTTTGATTGATTGGATGACTGTAATGATTAATATTTTGGTACTCTTGGATAACTGTAGACTCTAGCATCTCTATTTTATCTTGAACTTTTATGAACAGCGGCTATTTTGGAAAACGTTTGTGAAAGGAATTTTTGAAAGACTTACGTGCTGAAATTTTTACAGTGCACCTTACGGGTGGTGTTTTTATGAGCAAACGAACTCCGATTTACTATTATTTTATATGCACGCGAAGCCCCAAACGTGCTCTTTCTAAATCACTTAAAACATTTTTTATCGTCCAAACAGAAGTTATTAGAATTATTGAAACGTCTTACGGGTTTGTACTTAGTAAAAGAATCTTTGTTAGCTCATGCGACGTTAACGACTCTAATTCCGCTTAGCAAACGACTCTCTTGGATGCATACAAGGGAGGGCGTTACAATATATATATATATATATATATATATATATATATATATATATATATAGGGATAGGATATTGTGACACACAAATAATGTTACGCACAATGTTACAACCAAATCTTAACCGTTGATTTCCGCCAATTAACGGTTATCATATTTCAAATCAAACTCATTAATTAATTATTAATTCACAATAAATGATAACTGTTGATTGGCGGAGATCAACAGTTAAGATATGGTAGTAACATTATTTGGTTGTTACAATATCTTATCCTATAAATATATATAAAATAATAGTGTATAAAGCCAATATCTGAGCTAGATACATCAATGAAGAATAAGGAAATAATTGCATGAAGCCCATATCTAAGCCCAAAACTTCAACTATAAATAGAGGCCTAGCCTAGCCAAACCAATTCACTTCTAACATTTCTCATCTACCCTTCTTCTCCTCTGCTATCTCTTTCACCAAAATCAAAAATGACCAACGAATCAGATATGTTATCTCTTTCATCAAAATCAAAAATGACCAACGAATCAGATACCAATGTCTCTGTTTTCCGAATTCTTTTCTCTCAATTCTCATTGTCGCTTGTACTAGCTATAACTATAACTAAACTCTTTTTCATTGCCTTGTAGGATGGTGCAACTGCAATTGCAATTCCACCTCTCTCAAACGGTATCATTTTGTTTCGGTGTTCCTTTGTTCATATGGGTTCTTCTCCAATGGCTTCTTAGTTTTTGTACTCTTCCTTTGTAACCTTTTAAAATTCCTATTTAAAAAAAAATTAAATTTATGTAGAAAAAAGGGTGCGTGAGGATGAAGATGATAACCAAGTGAGATCAAAGAGGC
>JAVKPL010004296.1:0-21462 GCA_032173675.1 Gastrolobium villosum
TAGATTCGAGTTGTAATAATGTATCAGGATTATGTCCGAACTACGTGTTATAGTTCCGTAATTTTAGATACTACTGTTATTTATGTTATGAGGTATTTCAGTTAGTTGTTTCTTGCAATATCATACAGGAGATGTTTTATGAAAATGGATTAAGTAATCAATTTGGTAATGATAATGACGTCATAATTGAACAGAAAAAGATATTCCGCATTTTTAAATTAAGCGTGGCTTAATACGATGACATGTTAACAAACCGGGTATACACGGGGTGTTACATTACACAATTAATTTTCTAATCTATGGACACCAAGAAATCTGATTTAAACAAAAAATATCACAATTATAATCAGAAACATCATATTTGAAATTTATCTCAAAACTTCACATAAAATTCAAAATTATTTCTAGATGAAATGTTCTAATACAGAAGCACAAGAAAATCTGAATTAAACACAATATGTCTCCATGAAACCAGAAATTCAGATTTAACATACTTAACCAAAATTCTTCAAGATTTCAGCATATAGGGTTCAAATAGAAATATTAACCAAGAATATAAGTTGATTAGAGTTTACCACAATGAAGCCCCAAAAGATTTGTTTAATCTGCTCCCTCAAGAAAGCCCCAATATTTAGTATCAATCGGAGAAGTTTAGGTCTTATTCTTGATGGATTTTTCGCTTCTGCAAATTTTTCACTCTCTGCGATGCACGCACAAATCCTCACTTTTTATGACTCAAAAGCACGAAGAAGACTACTATAGAAATTCGCTTTTCACCGAGTTTATACACTCTCGGTTTCAATTTCTCGAAACTTGCTTTTTCTTTTTATTCTTGTTTCGCGCAGAGAGAGAAGAAGAAATTGGTAAAATGATAATGATGCTTTTTTTTATTTATATTACTTTTTTTATATTGTTTAAGAAAGTGACCCACGTGACCTTGACCTATACATGCTGGAACTTTTCTTTTGAAATTTGAAAGACTACTTTTACTTTTTATTATATTATTATTCATAAAAGAACCCATGTAAACTTTTTATATGCAAAGTAACTTTAAAAGTTAACTTGATTACATTTTTACTTGGTAAGGCTTTATTTTTTTATTTGTTTTTAATATATAAAGTTACTTTATGATAATCCAATAATTTCTAAATGTACATGCTGATACTTCTTTGAGAAATCAAATGCATTTTTCTTTCTTTTGTTAATATTATATATGTAATCAAAACCTAAAACCCACGTGATAATTTGCAAAGCTATTATTATTATTTACTATGAAATTAAATGCATGAAATGCATTGATATGCATTGGAGCTTAGGTAGATACCATATGATATAATATTGTGTGTAACAAAATATCTAAAAATACCTAACCACTTGTATCTTCAAGATCTATCTTCAATTTGAGACTTCTTGTTAACCTTTTGTCATCATCAAAATATATATTCCATAATGCATATGAGGTCTTCAAATGATGTATTCATTGGATTTTTTATATGGATTTTGATTTAGACATTTGCATAAGTTATGAACATGATGTAAGTTGGTATTTATGTCCATGAAGGACTTGAATTGTAATCTTGGAAGATATTCATGATGGAAGGGCCTAGGCCTATTGATGTATATTGTGGTATGTTGATATATTTGGATATGCTTAGGTATGGTATAATTGGATATAATCATGGAATGTGTAATTAGAGGAACCATGAAATGGCCAATTTTCATGAAATGTAAATGTTAATGACATTAGTGTTGGAAGTTTAACAATGGACAATTGAATAAGCAAATGGATAATTAGTTATGAAATGAATAATATACTTAAAATGGAAAATGTTGATGGATGTAAGTGCCCTCTTGTTTGTTGGGAAATGAACGGCCTTTCCATATATGTATTAGGTACCAAATTGGATAAATGGATAGAGTATGGAAAAACAAATAGGTGTTGTCAAATTTTTAGTAAAACCTACAAATCACTTTCAACTTTAGAAAATCATATCTCACTTGTTCCTTTGTCAAATTGGACACGTGAGGCACCAAAATGAAGATTAGGATGTCATCTACCTTGTCCTAAAATTTGGGAAATTTATGGGTTGCAAAAAGAAACCAGATTCCGAGTGAAGGATGACTGTTCAGAAACACAGGATTTCTACAGTTTTTGAGCGATAACTTGCGACGATCATATTTCCTTCATTTCTCAACGAAATGAAGCATATGATATGTCAGCTTAAAGACCCAGATGTCAAGTTCAAAAACAAAAAGGCTTGAGAGAATTTTGGGCATGGGAATATGCCTCGGTTTTGTGATTTACCTACTACCTTATATTCACTGTTGGCAGTTTTAGATAATTAACTTACGATGGACATATCTGGAGTTCTACAAATCTTATGGAGGCATGTAATACGCCGTTGTGAATTTTGTGAAGTCTAGAATGAAATACTTTTGGACATGTATTTCATCCCTAGTTTATGAAAAACCGATAGCCACTTAGTGCTGGAAATTGTGAAATTGGCTTTGTTGGCTTATGGGAACAACTTAGTAGCAATAAATAAATGTTGTGAGATTTATAAACATTAGAATTTAATATTCTTCATTTGTATATGATTTATGATTATAGTTTTTGAATATTGTTAAATACAAAATTGCTTTTAGAATGAAAATGTTTTTAATTAAAAAGGAAAAAAAATTACCGTATTTTAATTCAACTATTGTGATTGTAACTACGTTTAATATCATATGTGATGATAACATACCGGATGCGTATGGGCTGTTACACACCTCCTAGGTCGCCACTTTCAATGGAGGAAATCTCTCAACACAAGGATTTTCTAGAAATTTTGGATTTTAGGTTTTGCTCCCAATAAGGTTCTAAGCAAGTGTCATTCTCATAACCAAGTGTTTAGTTGGATTTAGGGGTTTGCAAAAAATCTAGTTCACTTGCCCTGCCCTTGATCTGACCTTGACCTGACCCATAAATACCTATTTTCTTTAACTGGGTTTAAATACTGACCCACCTTTATTTGGGTCAGTTTTCGACCTGACTTATTTTAATAATGACCCATTGACCCAAAATTTGACCCACACCCATTATGTGAAAAAAATCACAATTATGGTTCTCTCTTCTCTCTGTCACATTCTTGCACTCCACCAAAGAAGATCTCTCATATGCTTCTCGACTTTTCTTGTTCTCAATCCCGAGCTTCTTGATTAATTTAAACCTATATGGTATGATATGCCTGAATACCTTATTGATGCCATGTTTTGTATAACACCTCATAAATTTAAATGTGTGTTTTGTATGATATTGCGAACTCAAAATGGAAGGGTTAGTGAAAATCCAATAATTAAGGCCAAAATGGGCAAAAAGGGCAAAATGGTAAATTACCAAACACGTACCCCTAGGCATAAAAAAATTGAGTATGAGACTTCATATGACAAAAATAATGCTGGAAATGGACTCAGGGCGAAAAATTGAGTGAATAGGCAAATTTGTGAAAAATTGATGAATAGTGATTTTCTGGTGTAAAATACTGCGGTATGAGTGTACCGATAAGTGTGAAATTTTTATCAATATTTTTAGGAAATAAAAATATGTCATGAAACAGAAAAATAAGTAGATTAAGAATCTGTGGTCGGAATTGTTGATTGGATTAAAGTTAAATCGCGTGTGGGACCCGCGTGACCCAAATCCACTTATGTCCCTCAGCATCACCACGCCCTCTCTCTCTTCTTTTTCTTCTTCTACCCGTAACCCACTCCCCCTCCTCCATGAAAACCTCATTTCTTCCCTCCTTCACCAATTGTGGAATTCTCAACCAAATCCTTTGATTTTTGTGTTGAAGTTCATTGTAAAACACATTCTAAAGCTATTGGTGATACTCCCAAGCCTTGAAATCACCTCTTTGGGGCGCTATTGGAGAAGGGAAGATTCGAACACATTGGGGGATTTGGTGTTCTTGGAGGCATTGGACCTCTCATTGCTTGGGTAAACCTTGGAGGAGTGTCAAGCGTTGATTGTGAGTATATTTGTAGTATTTTTACGGTTGATTTTGTCGATCCAAAAATATGAACTCTAAGTCTTTAATCTTAGATGTGTGATGATAGGGAGCTCAAATGGAAAAATGGTATTAGATGAAAATGTCTTAGAATGACGTGTGTGAGCTAGAAATGCCATGAAAAATTTAGGTGAAAAAAATGGGATTTTTAACTTAGAAAAAAATGAAGTGTCATGAATTTGAGGTTTTGAGTAATGTGGTAAGATGTTGATCATGATGTTGATCATTGTAGGGTGCCTCACACGGACGTGATTATGGAAGATTGACTTGGAGTGTACGTGTGGAACGAGACTCTCGGTGTTGAGGTAAACCCTTGGAACTGGGGTTTGATCCCTTGTGTGCTCCACCACACCTAGTGGAAGTTTGTGGTTGGATTTTTTGTTTATAGCATGGTGTGATTATGTGTTTTCATGCTTTATTGCTTGTTATGTGTGAAATTGTGTGGTCTTTGGCCGGTAGACGTGTGTTGGTTTGGACATCCGCTGGATAATTCCGTTGGGGATTCCAGTCGGGTTTTGCCGTGGGGCCGACTCTGGGAGCGGCACCAGGATGATCCGAATGAGGGACTTTCGCTGGATAGGGCTCATGAGGAGTTCCAGTTGGATTTTGCCATGGGGTCGTCTCATCCATGAGAGAGGCACCAGGAAGGTTCCAGGGAGTTATATGATGGGGTCCTTGAACGTAGTCCTAATGTGGATGTTCTTGGATTGTCCCTAGTTGTTGGTAATATTGTATGTCATGCATATTGCATAATGTTATTGTTGCACATTGAGTGAGCCATGGGGTGGAGAAAGCCTCTAGTACCCTTGGTTTACTGAGATATATTTGTATATCTCACCCCGCGTTTGGGGACATCATTTCAGGGCATTATGAGCACGGAGGAGCTTCGGGCAAGAAGCCCACTTAGTGGACGGCTGTTGCATGTGGTGCATTGGGCTAGCATGGCATTTTGGAGGAGTCTATTGATTGCACATATCATGTTATATAGTGTTTTGAGACTTAGGTCATGAACATATTGCATGATGTGATTGCCATGCTTTTGTAGTGTTCATGGTTATGTTCTAAGTCTTCGTAATTGTTTTATATTCATGCCTTGGTTTAAGTGTATATTTTGAGTGAGCATGGGACTTGTCCATAGCCACCTATATTGTATTTGAGGCATTAGGAAACTTATGTTGTAAATAGACCATTCATGGTGTAAAATGGCTATTATCTCAAGAATTCTTGTAATGGATGCATTCTATAATGAAAATGCATGATGGAAGGGCCTAGAGCCTACAATAGTATATGTGTAAGGTCTATGTTGAGTATTAAGGTGTTAGGAATGGATTACATCACTCTTTTTGTGCATTAAAAGCTGTCATCTGTCACTTTTACTGCATAGTAATCGATTACCTTCCATTGGTAATCGATTACCATGCAACAGGGGACGCAAAATGAGCCACTGTGAACCAAGTAATCGATTACCTGAGCATTGGTAATCGATTACCTAGTTCAGTAATCGATTACCAATGCTTGGTAATCGATTACCTGAGAACAGGGGAGTCGAAATGGAGTTTCTGCCTCATTTTGGAATTTTAGGTAATCGATTACCATCCACTGGTAATCGATTACCACAGTGTAAAATTTGAAAATAATGTTTAAGACTATTTTTTAAGACTATTATTAAACAGATTATTAAACATGAAAATTATTATAATTTTTAAGACTATTTTTTAAATACACATATTATTAAACAGATTTCTTTTTTTATTCTAAATTATTTTTCGAGAACGGAATTCAAACATGAAAATTCAATCACCCGTTTCAATGACCTGAAAATTCAGAGCTACATTTAAGATGTAGCCTCTCTGTATTCCAAAAAAAAAAAAGATGTAACCTCTCTTCTCTTACACATCCTTTGTTTCATTCCTATTATCACACTAGTGCTAAATTAATAATTTTCTTTCCAATGTTATCTCCATTGAAGAGTCCAACAAAAGCAGAAGGAATGCTCTCCACACCCGATGATATGTCTTCAATCACCTGCAACTTGTTGTTACGAATGTAATCTGAAGTTTTTGCCAAAAAATCTGAAAAAACATTCATAAAGTCAGCAGCTAAAAATCCTTTAATGGTGACTCGCTTGTACACAACGTCCAGCATGTTTGGGGAAGCTCTTTTTGCAACATCAGTATACTCGGAGATTACCCCACAAACAGCCACTCTACCAAATGGTTTCATATTAGCAATCGCTGCCTCTAGCATCTCACCCCCAACATTGTCGAAATATATATCAATTCCATCTGGAAAGTACCTGCAAAATAAAATAAACCTCATCAAACACAAAAGCCATTTAGTATGGAGGTTTTTTTTTTTTTAAACTTCTCTTCTCCCGGGAGCTAAGCCAAATAAATTTTTACAAAACCTCTTATAATAAAATATCTTTTTTTATTTATCAAAAAAAAAAATTATCATGAAGAAAATAATCAAAAGTCAATCCTAGGAGGGTTTTTTTTAAGTTGCATCAACTTTTTTCGAAATATGTGTTTTTTTTTTTAATTAACAACTTTTAAGCTAAATTCTTTATATAATCATCAAATAGCTTGTAGTTTTATTTTTAAAACTTTTTTTTAGCTTTAGTTTAGAAGTAGATTTTAGCTTAAAAAAAGATGTGCCAAATAGGCTTTTAAAACTACTACCAAACATGTGGATCAATTGACACTTCGGGTGACAACTCGGGTCAACACTATACGACATGACACAACACGAATTCGACACACGAACATGACATAAATTTGAAATCAGGTAAAATCTTTAACACGAACATAACCCACTTATTTTGCGGGTTAACACGACACAAATAACCTACCAAATCCAAATAGTGTTACCTATTATGCATGTTGATATGACATGATAAGACACGAATAACTTATTTATGATACGACATACCACGAATAACCTGCAAGAATATTAACACTAGGTGAATTGCAAGAATATTAACACTAGGTGAATTTTGAGTTCGCGGGTTGACATAAAACAAAAATTTGTTCATGTCAGTTTTTGTTAATCTGAAAATGTCACGAATTTGAAAACGAATTGGACCGAGCAAAAAATTTTCATAGGGTGTCAGTAGATCGTGTTGAAAATTGTCACCCTAATTGACATAGAGTTGTTTCAGATCTCAAATTCAAGTTCGAGGAAGAACTTTATCGCTCTTGTAATCGTACCTGACACAACCGAATTAATCGATTAATCAATAAATTAGTTGGAGAAATCTCGAAAAATAAATAAAATTAAAGTACTAATTTTGAACTTCTATATTAGAAATGGTTTTATGATTTTAACTTCCATTAGTCATCACTGGCAAACCTTGTAAGAGTGGAGTTTAGATATGTTTCTTCCTTGTAGTTGAATGCATCATCAAATCCTAGCTTTTCTTTGAGCAATGCCACCTATGACAAATCACTTACGGGTATTAGGCTTTTGAGTCGAAAACCCAAGTTAGTTAGGTTAGAAAGGGCAATAAGCCTCACCTTTTTATGGCTCCCAGCACAACCAACAACGTAGCAGCCCATAAGTTTTGCATATTGCCCTACCAAATTCCCAACTGCTCCTGATGCTGCTGAGACAAACACCTTTTCACCTTTTTGGGGTCTGCACACCTCGAAAAATCCTGCATAGGCTGACAGTCCATTAAATCCTGAAATAAAGAATGGTTTTTATATTTCTTATGTTAAAATGAGAATTGAAATCTTATGTTGTAGAGATAAAAAGCATGTTGGGCCAATGTGTTAAAAAAAATTAGATGTGAGACCCATGTCAGCACGGAAATCGAAGGGTGTGTAGGAAAGTTTGAATTCTCATGTTAAATGAGAAATATAAAACCCAATAAAGAATTGACAAAAATTAAGGCCTTTTCACCATATATGAAAAATGATGAGGATATTCTTATTATCAAAATTTTCTACTATCAACTCATTACCTATCTAATCACCATTGGATCAACATTTCCTCTTTTTTTAAAAACTTTTGAGCATTCTGTCTCTTTGATTCAATAGTGATTAGATAAGTAATAAGTTGATAATAGAAAAACTTGATACTCCCTTATCAAAAATATACGTATTCAAGTCATACATTAATTTCAGTTGCGACTTTTGCAGAAGTCGGTGCGAGCGAGCCTGTCATATGTTGCACTCTACAAGATGTGTACTTACTGGGGTAATTTATTGCATAGCACGATACGTGACAACACTGATTTTTACATAAATTATGCTTTATTTTATGCACGTTTCACCATATTATTTTGATAAATTATTTAATTTCTAAATCAAATGCGGAAATTTGTTTTCCTTTTAGCATTAAACAGGTCAAAAGGCGAAAGATAATATATATTCTTTCAACATAAGCAGTACTGTAAGTTGTCAAAATGCTCCTTCACTGTAAGTTGCCATGATAAAACGTAAATTGATTAACAGGCATCGATGGTCCATGTAATGTAATGCTTCATTTTAATTCTTATCAGTACAAGCCTTTTTCATTATTTTGATTTTTCTTCAATAATAATAATAATAATTTCTTTTAATGCACATTCAGCATGTAAGAAAAGAAATAAATATTACAAAATTATATGCAAAACTTTTTAGTCGAGGGATATTCTTACTCCCAAAATTTTCCATTACCAACTTACTACTTATCTAATTACCGTTAGATTAATATTTTCTCTCTCTTCAAAAACTTTTTAAAATTCTTTCTCTTTAATCCAATGATGATGTGATGATAATAAATTAATAGTAAGAATTTTTTATACTTAGAATATCCTTACTCAACTTTTTATCACTAAAATATAGGAAACAACACACGTGATGCTAGTGAAACATGATTACTGCCAATACGTAATTACCTAAAACTCCAAGATGATAAGTGAGTGGAAATTCAGACGACTCTAATTTGTTTAGTATGCTTTCTTCTTTAACCAAACTGTACTCTGCCCAAGTGAATACTCCCATAACCAAATCATCTTTCTCGAACTTAGCATTCCCTGAAGCCACAACTTTTCCAATAACAACAGCATCAATAGCCTGCAAAGTGCCAAAATATAGAAATGACACAAGCTCAGAACAGAATCATTATTAAATGATTGAACGATTCTTCTACACATGACCTTTGCCATTAATTCTTCTAAATTAAGAGACCCATTTCATAAAAAATCACCACTCCTCGTTAAACCCCGACCAACGAAGATAGAAGTCAAGACAATCTGTAACGCGTCCTACATTGGTTGTGTAGGAATTAGTGTGCGATTTATAAAGTTTTGAATACTCTGACCCTCTGAGCAAGCTTTTGGGGTGGTGACATCAAGACATGTTATATTGGTACTTTCATTGAGAGCTGAGACTATAGAAAGGGCTATCTATAGGCCAGATTAAGGTGTCTTGGCACTGAATACTTATAGATGGGTGAAGCCACCCAAAATGGGAAAGGACTACTATCGGGTCAGTGTCGATAGAGTAAAAGTCGCGTGGATGTCGGCCTTGAAGGGGGTGACATTTTAACGAGTCTCATATTGTTTGTGTAGGAAATTAGTGTGAAATATATAAGACCTTGGACACTCTTACCCTTTGAGCTAACTTTTGGGATGGTGACCTCAAGACCCGTTACGCAATCACACTCTTATCCTTATATATTTGTAAAAGAAATTGTTTCTCGGCACTCTTGTTCTCTTAACAAACTCATTTCATAAATAATGATTAAATCTACTTCTACTTCTTCTACCATATCAGTATTCAGTATAGTACCAAAATAATGACTACCTTGCTTGGAGTTATGGGCAATGCAAAGCTTATAGCACTCTGGGAACTGCTGGAGCTCTTCATGCGGTTAATCTGGTATGGGTCAATAGAGATATACAGATTCTTCACGATGATATCATCAGAACCTGGCTCAACTGAAAGAGAGAAAGCCTCGGTTTTGATCTCAAAATGGGACTCTTTGGGTGTATCATCAATGTGATGCTTCACCACAATGTATTTGTTGGTCAATTCCATTTTTCACCTTGTGTGCTTGTTCTGCTCTTGTTGCACCGCTATATGCATTTATATAGAGAGGTTATTCAAGCTTAGTTAATTTTTCCTTTTATGCAACTTGATCCTATAATCAAAATATGACAAATGAATGCCGAACTAGTGTACTGGCCTGCAGGAAACGACAATTCAAAGAGTGAAGCATTATTTTGAGTTTCTTATGACAAATTATAATATATGTAAAATTTGACAGACCGAAGAGACAAAAATGGAATCATATATGAACTTGAAATCATTAAGTTGGTGAGATTCCTTTTATGACTTCAAAATATATTGTTATGAGTCTAGGATTTTTAATAATTAGAGTCAGGGATTTTCTTATTGCTGTTAAATTTTTCTCCTTTTGTGATATGGGTGATTGCAAGTCATGAATACTTAGTATTTAAGCGTAAATTCTATTTTATACACAAACTCTTGCTAGTATTTATGACTAAAATTGCTGGAGAAGCTCGGTTTAGTGACTTACTCGACAATGATGCCAAATAATGATTTTGAGCTTGTCAGTTATTTATTATATTATTGAAAGAATATGTGTGAGTTCCAACAATTATTATGCAAATTGCGGACACTTGAAAGTTTCTATATATTATAATTTTTTGTTGTGATGGCAGGTCATGCTTGTGAAGCTTGAATCTATGCTGCAAATATTTGAAAAAGATTTTGTTTGATTTTAAGGATCAAAGGTTGTCGTAAGATCTGAGAGTTAGTAGTGTCTATAGATGAGATAGTCGCATGTAATGGTAGGTCAATGTGCACTACGAGAAGGTTGAGTGTCAAAGGAAGTGATGTGTGCACAGACAACACAGTAATAATAAAGGAGGCTAGCGTTTCAGAGAGCATACCCGTGAGGTGCCCCTCTTTTTATAGAGAGATGTTTACCTTAGAGTGGGCTAGGCCTAGTTTATCTAACCAGTCCTGAGCCCGTGACACGGTACATAACATTTTTTCCAAGTACGAGTGATAATTTGGTTTGACACTACACAACATGAATGAATTTGACACGAACACGGCATGAAATTTGAAATTGGTCTTATTTTTCATTAAATTCACTAATTCACTTACCTAGGATTCAATGTTTGCATAGAGCACATCAAGCAACAATTACTTTATTAAATCAATGGTTGTGATAGATTTTAGGTAAAACATTTCAATTAATTAGGTCACGAGTCACACCAAATGAACCCGTTCTACAACATAATATATGAAGAAAATAAAGTGTGAATAGTGAAAGTTTTTCTAGTTATCCATTAGTTTGTGGATGTTTTACAAGAGTCCCTTCAATATTTCATTGAATTTTCCATCCACGAGTTAGTTCCAATGTTAGTTATGATGGAGCGGGGGATGCCAAAACTGCAAAAAAAACTTCTATAGAAAAATCTTCTGACCTTGTTTGCCGAGATAGTGGCCAGAGGTTATGCCTCGATTTATTTCGTTAACTACCCAATGGCCACGATCAACTATTTCAGTCCTCCTATTGCGTTGGGAAATGTTCCTAGTAGGTCCATTCCTCATTGGTAAAATGGCCATGGGGAAGATAAGGAAGATAATTCCTCAGGAGAGGCATGGTGGATATCAGCGTGCTTTTGACATTTGATACAATGCCACACATGAATTTTGGCATCTTCTTCAAGTATAGGCCAAAAGCACGTAAGAGTTAGCGAGATAATGATTTTCCACCCATGTGATGCCCATTTATTCCTTCATGGACTTCAGTTATAACATATGGAGCTTTAGATGGTGTCAAACATTTGAGCAGAGGGATGAAAAATCCTTTTCTGTAGATTTGACCATTTATAATGGTGTAATAATAAGAGTTTCTTATCAGTTTCTTCGCGGTTTGTTCATCTCGCGGTAGCGTTCCATCCTCCAGATATGCCTTAATTGGGGAAATACATATTGGTTCATCTTCATCCTCCCTCATTTCTTCGTCTATCATGAGAGCTCCACTGCTTGAGGGTAGAGCTCTGTGCTTGGAGATGGCCATTATGACACTAGGGTGTGGAACATTTTGCTAAAATATTGATCTATTATTGCCTGGAATCTTAGTGTTATCCAACTTCAATAAGATGTCTGCTCTAGCATTTTTTTTCACGTGGTATATGTTCAAATTTCACTTGTTCAAAAGTCAGCATTAGAAAATTTACCTTTTCGAGATACTTGATCATCAGTGCTTTTTTGGCTTGATATGCCCCTTGGATTTGTGAGATAACCAGTTGGGAATCACTTTTCACAATAATTTTTGTGGCCCCTAGCTCCAAATATCCTAAAACACCAAAATCTGCTATAGCACTTTCACATACCAACAAATGCGCTACAACAGTTCTGCACTTTCCGTTGGGAGAACATATAATTGCTCATGAACTGTGTATTCTAAATGGAATCTATAATCACCCAAATAATTAAATTACACAAATTAGAAATTTATGTCTAATTAGAGGGTTAGTCCGGTGAAAATGCTAAATTTCGGGTTAAATACTCACAGGGGTAAAATGATAATTTGACAGAAACTACCCGTTTTTTGACCAACTTTGTGAAATACACTTCACCTAAGCCTATAAAATTAGGGAATCATGTTGGAAAGAGGAAAATTATAACACCTCACAATTCTAAATTAAGTAATTAAAGTATTAAGTGAGTAATCAAGTGATGGATTAGTGAAAATCCCAAAGGATAGGCCAAAATACAAAGAAAGGGCAAAACGGTAATTAGCCAACACGCAACCCTAGGAAGATAAAAATTGAGTAGAAGGTCTCAGATGATAAAAATAAGCCTAGAAATGGATTCAAAATGAAAAATTGAGTGGATAGGCAAGTTTCAGAAAAATCAGTGAATAGTGTTTTTCGCGGGTAAAAATACCTCAGTAAGATTGCACCGTAAAACGTGCCAGTGGAATTTTGAGCTATAGGTTTCAAATATGAGTTATAAATGGTTTATAGAGTTAGGAAATATGATTTCTGGAAATATTCGATGGAATTAGGTCAGTTTGGGGAAGCGTGCCACCGGCGCGCGCGATAGCTTAAAACAGTGTTTTCTCCGAATGACCAGAAAACTCCAGATTCGTCTGATCAAGCATAATTAAAGGACATTAGTTAATATTAAAAATTAGAATTTCTAAATAGGTTTTGAATTTGTGGAAGTTTAGTGGAGATCGGAGGGAAATTCGGATGAGTTTTAAATCGCGTGAGACCCGTGATATGCTCCCAGCATATATACTTTTATAGATCAAAAACAGCAGGAAATCAGATCTAAGACTGGGTATAAAAGTGTATATGTGGTGAAATTATTGAATAAAAATTGTCAGACACTCTCTCACTCAAATTCCTCATGTTTACAGGAGGAAAATAGCAAATAAAGGAGTAAGAAGAAAAATCAGACAGAAGCCCCACGCTCCAAGCGTAGGAACCCACGCTTGAAGCGTGGGAAAAGACTTCAGAACAGTGAGTCCACGCTTCAAGCGTGGAACTCCACGCTTGGAGCGTGGAGAAAACAAAAATGGCAGAAGCTCCACGCTTGGAGCGTGGATCCTGCGCTCCAAGCGTGGGATTGAGAGAGACAGCTGTCAGTTGCGAGAAAAGGAGGATTTTCAGGTTATAAAAAGGGCATAAGGCAACCCTAGAAGACACTTCTGATATTCTGAACAATTGAGGTCATTCGGAGGCGGAAGCTCTGGAGAGAAATTTCTTCTTCTACCTTTCTGTAGTTCTTTTAGTTTATGTTTTCATTTGAATATTGATTCTAGCCATGATAATGGTTGGCTAGAACCTCTTTGCTGTAGTTAGGGTCACGAACCCTTGTGAACCCCTGATACAATGGATTGAGTCTTTATGAATATATTTATCTTTTGAATTTCGTTCTATTCTGATCGTATTGTTATTGTTATTATTAGATCCGATCAATCTAGTAAGTAATAATAAATCTGAGGATTAGGGCCAACAAGAGGGATCTGAGGTCTTTAATCCGGAAAGGGGATAGAACGACGGTATGAACATGATCTAGACATAGACATGATTCATATTGTAGATGTTTCAATTATCGATCTTTATGCTTGATCTCATATAGGGCACCTCAAGGAATTAGGGTTCTATATGAGATCAAAGGGTTAATTCCTCAAGGGATTGAGAATTAACTATTGATACCTTTATCTGATAATTATCTAATTTCACGATTTATATATGAATATTTAACTTAATCCATAGTAAAAGGTGGGGATCATTGATGAGTGTTCTCTAACTGCAGCGCTTTTCTCACATATTTAAACCCTTATTTCATTTCTTTTTCAAAAAGAACCAAAAACAAGTCTTTTAATTTTACAAAGCAAATTACCACACAATCCTGACATTCGTGTCAAAAACCTTTTGAAATATTTAATCTTAAAAGGAAGAGTTTTAATTGATTTAGACACACTCTCTGTGGATACGAACTTTGATTTATCACTGTATTACTTGCGCGATTCGGTACACTTGCCGATTCACGTCAAGTTTTTGGCGCCGTTGCCGGGGAGTGTTTTTCTTAAATCAATTAATCTTGATTTTAAAGATTAAATTGTATTTATTTTATTTTATTTTATTTTTGTTTTGAATCTGTGCTACTAATCTTTTCTCTGAAGTTGTATGCAAAGCAGTGCTTTTCTAAGGAGAAGCGAATGAATTGCTCAAAAAGAGAAGGAAAGAAAAAGGGCACAGACAATTCCCATTCCAGTAGCCGAAACCCTAGAGATGGCTGCCTTTAATCAGAATGCTGATCCTAGGATGAACACCATCCTCACGCCTATCTTCAACAGGCCCAATGCTGGAATTGTTCCACCAGAACTTGGGAACAATCAATGGGAGCTCAAGTCCAACATCATTCAGTTGGCCGAGAGAGAAAAGTATGGAGGAGAGGACAATGAAGATCCTCACAGATTCATTGACAGATTTTTACGAATCTGTGACTCTACAAAGCCTCCACATGTTTCTGATGATGCAATAAGATTAAGACTTTTCCCTTTTTCTGTTAAGGGAAAAGCTCTTGATTGGGTGGAAAGACAACCTGCGGATAGCATCATCTCTTGGGAAAATTTATCTGAAAAATTCTTTGCAGAATTCTTCCCCATGGAGAAATACAACACCATGGTGAATGATATCACCTCCTTCAAACAACAATTTGGAGAGACCATCTGCGCTTCTTGGAATAGATTCAAGGCCCTCATGAGAAAGGTTCCTCATTATAACCTATCTCAAGGGGACCAAGTGAGAATCTTCTTCAATGGTTGTTTACCAGAAACAAAATTGGTGATTAATACTGCAGCAGGCGGTTCTTTGGGTGATAAACTAGCTTCTGTGTCATATCATCTTATTGACAAGTTAGCTAAGAACGAGAATGAAACATCTATAAGGACCGGGAAAAGGGAAGCAGTGCCGATCAATGATAATAGTGCAATGCTGGCAGAACAAAAGTTGTTGTCCCAACAAATGTCCAATCTGCATGCGAAGTTTGAAAGGATGCAACTTTCCAAAGTTCAAGCAAGTGCAGTTGTCCTTGATTGTGAATATTGTCATGAAGATCATGATACCAATACTTGTCCTACATTGATGTCCTCAGATTCTACTCAACAATTTCAGGTAAATGGTATTTGGTATGATCAGCGCCCTAATCAAAATTTCTCAAGAAATCAAAATAATGCTGCTGGTGGTAATAATTACCAGAGGAAAAGTTATCAAGGTACTGGTTTAGATATGACATCAGACAACTATCTAAAACCACCACCTATTCCAAAAAAAGAGCCTTCTGACCTGGAGCGTTTAGTCGGAACATTAGCACAAAGTACTAACGCTTTCATGGAGGAAAGTAAGGCTAATCAAAGAAGTACCAATGCTTTCATTGAGGAGAGCAGAGCTGATTCCAGAAATACAAAAGCTTCAATCAAGAACCTGGAATATCAGATTGGTCAACTAGCCCAACAATTATCTGATAGAGCTCCAGGTACCTTTCCTGGTAACACTACTACTAACCCCAAGGAAGATTGTTTGGCAGTTACAACTAGAAGTGGGAAAGTGGTATCATCACCACCAAAACCTATTGAGAAGGAAAAGAAGATCGAACAAGAGGAGAAACCTGAAAAAGAAAAAGAAGAATCTCCTGAAGTATTGAAACTAACTGATGATGAGAAGGAGACAGCTACTCTTCCAAAAGAAAAATTTGAACTCAGTGAAGAGTATCTGATGAAAATGGCACCTTATCCTGGAAGGTTGAAGCCAGAATTAAAAGCCAAAAGTTATGACAGATTTCTTGATCTTTTCAAGAAATTGCATGTGAACATTCCGTTCGCTGAAGCATTGGCTAATATGCCAAACTATGCCAAATTCATGAAAGATCTCCTTTCCAGGAAGCAAAAGCTACAGGAATGCCAAACAGTTGCACTTAATGAGAAGTGCAGTGCTATTATCACTAGGAAGTTTCCTCCCAAACTTCGTGATCCTGGAAGCTTTAATATTGAAATTGAAATAGGAGACACAAAGATTGGCAAAGCTTTATGTGATTTAGGGGCAAGTATTAATCTGATGCCCTTATCTGTTTGTAAAGCCTTAGGGATCACTGAATTGAAGCCTACTCTGGTTTCTCTTCAGCTGGCTGATAGATCCTTGAGGAAGCCAAGTGGAATAGTCGAAGATGTTCTTGTAAAAATTGACAAATTCATCTTTCCGGCTGATTTTATTGTGCTTGATATGGAGGTTGAGAATGAAATGCCTCTCATATTGGGTAGACCTTTCCTGGCCACAGCCCGTGCAATGATTGATGTAGAACAGGGAAAGCTGGTGCTAAGGATGAATGAAGACACAATCACTGTCAATGTCTTTGATGCAATAAAAAGACCATATGATGATAGTGATTGTTTTGAAATTAATGTCTTAGAGGAAGTGATGCATGAAGATGAAACTCCCTTGCAAGAATTTACTGTTGAATTGCAAGAAAGAGATCATATCCCTTTTGAGGACGACATTAAAGTTGCTAATGAGTTGCTTGAACAGAAGACTTCTGACAAAGAAATAGGTGCTCCTAAAGTTGATCTTAAGGAGTTACCTCCAGCCCTAAAGTATATGTTCCTGGGTGACAATGAAACATATCCAGTGATCATAAATAACAGGTTATCTGCTAATGATGAGAAGAAACTGAAAGAAATTCTTTTAAAGCATAAGACTGCTTTAGGATGGTCCATGGCTGATCTTAAGGGTATAAGCCCTTCTTTCTGTACGCATAAAATTCTCATGGAGAATGATATCAAACCTGTAAGGCAGCCTCAAAGGAGATTGAACCCCATGATGAAAGAAGTGGTGAGAAAAGAAGTAGTTAAACTTCTTGATGCTGGAATGATTTATTCAATATCAGATACTGCATGGGTAAGTCCTGTACAAACTGTGCCAAAGAAAGGAGGTGTCACTGTGGTAAAGAACGATAAAGATGAATTAATCTCTACCAGGACAATTACTGGATGGAGAATGTGTGTTGACTACAGACGGCTTAATGAAGCAACTAGGAAGGATCATTTTCCCCTCCCTTTTGTGGATCAAATGCTGGAAAGGTTAGCAGGTCATTCTTATTATTGTTTCCTTGATGGGTACAGTGGTTATAATCAAATTGCAGTGACTCCAGAAGATCAAGAAAAGACAGCATTCACTTGTCCTTTTGGCGTTTTTGCCTATAGGAGAATGCCGTTTGGATTGTGCAATGCACCTGCTACTTTTCAAAGGTGCATGTTATCAATCTTCTCAGATATGGTAGAAAAGTTCTTAGAAGTATTCATGGATGACTTTTCGGTATTTGGCTCGTGCTTTGATAATTGCTTAGGCAACTTATCTAAAGTACTGAAAAGATGTCAGGAGACAAACCTGGTCCTTAACTGGGAAAAATGTCACTTCATGGTCCAAGAAGGCATTGTGCTTGGACACAAAATTTCTAAGGAAGGTATAGAAGTTGATAGAGCAAAACTGATGCTCATTGAAAAACTACCTCCTCCAATTAATGTTAATGGAGTGAGAAGTTTCCTTGGTCATGCTGGCTTTTATAGAAGATTCATCAAAGACTTCTCTAAAATTGCCAAGCCACTAAGTCAACTTCTCATGAAAGACAATGAGTTCGTTTTTGATGATGCGTGTCTTAAAGCCTTTAATTTATTAAAGGAAAAACTCACTACTGCTCCTGTCTTGGTTTCACCTGATTGGAGTATGCCATTTGAGTTGATGTGCGATGCTAGTGATCTTGCTATTGGTGCTGTTCTTGGCCAACGAAGAAACAAACTGTTGCACGTAATTTATTATGCTAGCAAAGTTCTGAATGAAGCACAGGTAAATTATGCAACAACAGAGAAGGAGATGCTCGCTGTAGTCTATGCACTTGATAAATTTAGACCATATCTCCTTGGTGCCAAGACCATCATTTTTACTGATCACGCAGCAATAAAGTATTTGATCTCTAAACAAAATGCAAAACCACGGCTGTTAAGGTGGATGTTGTTATTTCAAGAGTTTGATTTAGAGATCAAAGACAAGTCAGGAATGGAAAATAAGGTTGCGGATCACTTATCCAGAATCCGAGAGAAGACCCTACAAGATGATCCTGCTTTAGAGATCAACGATTATTTTCCGGATGAACAAGTCCTTGCAATATCTGTGAAATTATCTGAAGAACCAATTTTTGCACTACATATGGAACCATGGTTTGCTGATTTTGTTAATTTTAAGGTCATCAAGAAAGTACCTCCTGATCTCACAAAGCAACAAGTGAAAAAGTTCTTACATGATGCCAGGAGGTATGTATGGGATGATCCATTCCTGTATTTCCAATGTGCTGATGGAATCTTGAGAAGATGTGTATCAGAATTGGAAATCAAGGAAATTTTATGGCATTGTCACAATTCTGATTATGGTGGTCATTTTGGTGGAAACAGAACTGCCCAAAAGGTATTGCAAAGTGGGTATTACTGGCCTACTCTTTTCAAAGATGCCAGAGAGTATGTGGAAAAATGCGAAAGATGCCAAAAGACAGGGAACATTTCCTGGAAAGATGAAATGCCTCTAAACACTATTATGGAGGTGGAATTATTCGATTTATGGGGGATTGATTTCATGGGACCATTTCCATCTTCCTATTCCAACCAGTACATTCTGGTAGCTGTGGATTACGTTTCTAAGTGGGTTGAGGCAACAGCTCTTCCTACTAATGATGCGAAGGTGGTTGTAAACTTCCTGAGAAAGAATATCTTTACCAGATTTGGAGTGCCAAGAGCAATCATAAGTGATGGAGGCTCTCATTTTTGCAATAAGCAATTTGAAAATCTGTTAACAAAGTATGGTGTCAAGCATAAGGTCGCTACACCTTATCATCCGCAGACAAGTGGCCAAGTGGAAGTTTCCAATAGAGAACTGAAGCGAATCTTGGAAAAGACTGTCAATATTTCTCTAAAGGATTGGTCGAAAAGACTGGATGATGCACTGTGGGCATACCGAACTGCATACAAAACTCCGATAGGAATGTCTCCCTATCAGCTTGTGTACGGGAAAGCTTGTCATTTACCAGTGGAGCCTGAACATAGAGCCTTTTGGGCTATTAAATTCCTAAACTTTGATGCCACAGCAGCTCTTGAGAAACGAAAGTTTCAACTGTTAGAGCTTGATGAGTTTAGGAATTCAGCCTTTGAAAGCTCTAGAATTTATAAAGAAAAAGCTAAGAAGTATCATGATAGCAAACTTAAACACAAGGAGTTTGAGCCTGGTCAGCAGGTATTGTTATACAATTCCCGATTGAAACTTTTTCCAGGGAAGTTGAAATCCAGGTGGACAGGACCTTTTGTGATTAAAAAGGTCTTTCCATATGGTACTGTTGAGATATCTTCCATGGAGGACGACAGACCCTTCAAGGTCAATGGCTCTAGATTGAAGTTCTTCCATGGAGGACCCGTAATGAAACAAGTTGTGGCTTTGCGCCTTCATTCAATTGCAACTTAAATGAGGTAACCGTCAGGCTCGGGACGTTAAACACGCGCTAGTTGGGAGGCAACCCAACATTTTTATCCTTTTATTTGTTTCTTGTTTTCATTTTTTTAGATAACCAGAGAAAAATTAAAAAAATTGAATAAAGGAAGGAAGTGAAAATGCTCCAGAGAGTTTACGCTTGAAGCGTAGAACTCTGCGCTTCAAGCGTAGAAAGGAAACCTGGGACAGAGGGTCTACGCTCCAAGCGTGGAACCCTACGCTTGGAGCGTAGAAAAGATGTTGGAACAGAAGCTGGGCGCTTCAAGCGTGGGAATCCACGCTTGCAGCGCAGGAACCACACACAGGCAGTAGTCCCACGCTCCAAGCGTGTAACCCTACGCTTGGAGCGTGGAAAGGGAATTTGAAGAGCCAAGGGACAGAAGGCCTGCGCTCCAAGCGTGGGAACCCACGCTTGCAGCGCAGGAAACTCGAAAGGGGACAGTAGTCCCACGCTCCAAGCGTAGAACCCTACGCTTGAAGCGTGGGGATGGAAGTGGAAAAGCCAGACACAGAATGTCTACGCTCCAAGCGTGGAACTCCACGCTTGCAGCGTAGAAGAGGAATAGGAATCGTCAGGGGCAGTAGGTCCACGCTTGAAGCGTGGAACCCCACGCTTCAAGCGTGGACAGGGTTTTAAACCAGCAACCCTAATTTCCAAGCGCCGCGCCCCTCCCCCTTTTTAATTTATTTTTCCTTCTTCCCTCTATTTTTCTCCCCACTCCTCCCTACTCTCCCCATTTTCTTCTTTCTTTCTTCTTCTCCTCCACTCTCTCCACTTCCATCTTTCATTCTTCTTCTTCTCTCCCTTTCCTTCACCACACCTCCACCACACCACCACACCACCTCATCACCACACCGCACCGCCATCATCTCCACCATAGTTTTTCTTCTCCACCGTTCACTTGGATTAAGGATCAAATTTCTGCATAAAATTCAAATTTTGATTGAAATGGCTGGAGAAAAGGTAATTATTTCTTTTTTTTTTCTTCTTTTCCTCATTCCTTGATGATGATTATGAGGATAGGAGAGGTATGATTTTTTGGCATGTGGTATGAATGTGTTTAACTGCTTAATATGCATGTGGAATGAATTATTTAAAGGCATGATACGTTGGCATGAACTGTTTAAAGGCATGATATTTTGTTGTGTGGTATGGATTGGAGAGATACAACTATTGCTTGGCATGATTAATGGGGTTGGGATTGTTTATTTGAGTAGATGGTTGAAATTAAATCTGGGAATTGAGCTGAATGATGATATGAACTGAATCTGTCTGCTGATAATATTTGTTGTGCACATGTATTGGGAACTTTTCTGAGTTTCAGGAGAAAAGAATGAAAAAGG
>JAVKPL010004297.1:0-21748 GCA_032173675.1 Gastrolobium villosum
TAGACCAATAATTATATAAATATTAATATTCTAATATTTACAATGTTAAACTAGACATCTTGAGGTTTCCAACGATATACTTTATGTCTCAATCGGAGTTGTATAACTCCGGTTATGTTTTTCGCAAAGTTCTTACAACAAGCTGAATTTTCAGCAATGGGGTCGCGACTTCAAAAATAAACTCAGAGAAATCCACTCATCCAATGGATCTGAAAATTTACAGGGTTGTAGCCCTATATGTTAGCTTCACATAGGTCCAAACCTCACTCAATTTAGAGCTCTGTAGCTCGAGATATCGCAATTTTACTAAACTATGTCGTTGCTGTCTCGCGAAGTATTCGATTACTGCATTTTCCCAGAAAAGTATTCGAATACTTCACGAAAAGTATTCGAATACTTCTTCGACAGAATGCAGAAAACTGAGTTTTAAAGGTAAAATCGACCTCCAATGATCCAAACTCGATCTGGAGTCCAAGAACTCCTTAAACAGATGTTTATTAACATGCTATGAACCCAGAAACACATTCCTTTTATCAAATGGTTCAAGTCATGATTTTTAATTGCTTAAACAAGCTTAAAACATTCAAAATACACAAAGTGTGACCAAAATATACCTTCCAAGTCTTAAAACTCCGAAAATGAAGTGGCTTGGAGCTCCAAACCCAGCTCCAAGGTTCTGTCCATATAGGTGTACGAAAATGAATAACAAGGTTACACCTTTCCCCTCCAAAATGGCTTCTTGAAGCCTCCAATGGCATGAACAAAGGCTCACACCAATGGGAACCCCAACACAGCCCACAAAACCCCTCACACAGCAGCCTAAACTCAGAAAATAAGGATCTTTAACTCACATAAGGCTTGTCATCATAATACTCAACTATTTTGGTGAAGGAACCATGACCAAAAGTGATCACTTTGGTGGAGTTCAAGAAGAAATGGCTAAGGAATGGTAGAGGGAGGCAATGGAATAATAAAATGGAGAGCTAATCAGCCACCTCCCACGTATAGACAATAGGGAATGCCTAGGGTTTATTGCAAAAGTAGTATATATAGGCCACTTAGCCTTTAACGCGCAGTATTAGCCTTAATAGCAACGCAAAAGATCTTGATCCCAAACTTTGGAATCTAGACCTACACATTTTTCTAAGATTTGTCATATTTTTATTTTATTTTTCGGAGCACCTTTCCGGTACGCGCTTTTCCATAGCCAGTATCAGTTCTGGCATCAGATTTCATTATTTTGACTTGAAACTTGTTTTACAAGTCCTCCATAATATTCTAGTAATTATCCTTCCATTCGTTGTAATTTTCCGGGATACTTTTTCGGTACGCATTTATACCGGGCAGCAGAACCGGTATCTGCGCTTTTCTTCCGAAAAGCGACTTTCAGCATTTCTACTCATTCAGTATAATTATTTAAGCCCAATATTAATTATTAAGGTCAATTATTAAATCATTTCCTAATTATCATAATTAATTCACTAATTACCTTAATTAACGGTGCGGGTTCTTACATTCACCCCACCTTTTTAAGGATTTTGTCCTCAAAATCAGAAACATACATGTCTCGGAAGTCGGGATACTGTCGGAGAAGCTCATCCTCTCTCTCCCACGTGCACTCCTTGGGACTACGCCCAGTCCACTGCACCTTGACCATCGGAATGATCTTGCTTCTAAGCTGTTTCTCGCCTCGATCTAGAATCTTGAGTGGTCCGACGGGAGTCTTTAGGTTCTCCCAAACCTCCACATCATCCGGCTGCACCACGTGCGAAAGATCTGCTATGTACCTCCGAAACTGAGACACGTGAAACACGTCGTGGATGTTGGCTAGGTTCGGGGGTAAGGCAAGTCGATAGGCAACAGGTCCTACTCTACCAAGGATCTGGTAGGGCCCAATGAACCGCGGGCTCAACTTCCTCACTCCGAGTGCCCGTCCAACACCGGTGACAGGTGAAAGTTTCACAAACACGTGCTCACCCTCACTGAACTCCAGTGGTCGATGCTTGACATCATAGTAGCTTTTCTGGCGATTTTGCGCCTGCTTCAACTTTTCCCTGATCATCTGGATCTGCTGGGTAGTATCTTGGACAAAGTCCAAGCCAAATAGCTCTTTATCTCCAACCTCAGACCAGCAGGTAGGAGTTCGACACCTCCTACCATACAGCGCCTCGTAGGGTGCCATGCCCAGACTAGCATGAAAACTATTGTTGTACGAGAATTCTACCAACGGAAGGTACCTATCCCATGCAGAACCCTGCTCCAATGTGCAAGCTCTCAACATGTCCTCCAATGTCTGGATGGTCCGCTCAGTCTGTCCGTCAGTCTGAGGGTGATAGGCGGTACTCAATCTCAACTGCGTACCAAAAGCCTCCTGCATCGCCTCCCAGAACCGAGATGTGAATCTCGGGTCCCTATCACTGATGATACTCTCGGGCACCCCGTGAAGCCTCACAATCTCACGGACATATAGTTTGGCCATCTGCTCTGTAGTGAAGCTCACCTTCACTGGAAGAAAATGGGCAGACTTGGTCAATCTGTCCACTATGACCCAAATAGAGTCACAACCAGCCTGAGATTTAGGCAATCCCACCACGAAGTCCATGGAAATACTCTCCCACTTCCACTGTGGAATTTCAAGAGGTTGAAGTTTACCAGACGGTTTCTGGTGCTCAATCTTTACTTTCTGACATATAAGGCATTTGGACACGTAGACCGCTATGTCCTTCTTCATGCCCGGCCACCAAAAATTTCTCTTCAAGTCCTGGTACATTTTCGTAGCACCAGGGTGGATAGTAAACCGGCCCTTATGAGCCTCTGCCATAACCTCTTCGGTCAATGGCCCTCGAGGAATAACAATCCTCTTCTGGAACAGCAGCAATCCATCCTCGTTCCAAGACACACCGTCCTGGTTCTTCACATAATCAAGGCACTCTCTTTGCACTTGCGCCTCTTTAATCTTTTCCATCAGCTCATTAATCACTTCTGCTGTTTCCAATTCGAGCAGTGCACCCCCAAACAAGGAGTTCACTCTCAAGTCTCTGAACTTTTCGATCACCTCGTAGTCGCTCATCATCAAGCTGGATAAGCTCACGGATTTCCGACTCAAAGCATCGGCTACCACATTGGCCTTGCCAGGATGGTACCTCAACTCGAAGTCGTAGTCCTTCAAGAACTCCATCCATCTTCGATGTCTCATGTTCAACTCCTTCTGGTCAAACAGATACTTCAGGCTCTTGTGATCACTGAATACAGCAAACTTCATGCCAAACAGGTAATGCCTCCAAATCTTGAAAGCAAAAACAATGGCTGCCAACTCCAAGTCGTGAGTCGGGTAGTTCTCCTCATGAGGTTTCAACTGTCTTGAAGCGTAAGCAACCGCTTTCCCTTTCTGCATCAGCACACAGCCTAGTCCTTTACCAGAGGCATCGCAGTATAACTCAAACTGTTCCGCAGGATCAGGAAGGACTAACACAGGAGCAGTAGTCAGTCTCTCCTTCAACTCCTGGAAGCACTCCTCACACTCATGTGTCCACACGAATGGAGTCTCCTTTCGGGTAAGGCGAGTCATCGGTAGCACCATCTTGGAGAATCCCTCTATGAACCTCCTATAGTACCCTGCCAAACCCAAGAAGCTTCTCACTTCTGTAACCGTCTTGGGCCTCTCCCAGTCCATCACGGCCTCAATCTTGTTAGGATCAACTGCAACTCCATCAGCGGAAATCACATGACCCAGAAATTTCACCGCCTTGAGCCAAAACTCACATTTTGACGGCTTAGCATATAGCTTTTTCTCTTTCAACACTTGCAAAACAATCTTCAAGTGCTCAGCATGCTCCTCCTCCGTCTTGGAGTAAATCAAGATGTCGTCAATGAAGACGATCACAAACTGATCCAGGTACGGCTGGAAGATCCTGTTCATGTAGTCCATGAACACTGCGGGTGCATTTGTGAGTCCAAACGGAATCACCAAGTACTCATAATGCCCGTACCTAGAGCGAAACGCTGTCTTTGGGACATCCTCCGGCTTTACCCGTATCTGATGGTAACCGGACCGGAGATCAATCTTGGAATACACGCAAGCACCCCTGAGCTGATCCAGCAAATCATCAATGCGTGGAAGAGGATACTTGTTCTTGATTGTCACCTTGTTCAACTGTCTGTAGTCGGTGCACAACCGCATGGTCCCATCTTTCTTTTTCACAAAAATGACCGGTGCTCCCCAGGGAGACACACTCGGCCGAATGAAATCTTTCGCTGAAAGCTCCTCAATATGCTTCTTCAGCTCCGCCAACTCTGGTGGCGACATCCGGTATGGAGCCAACGATATAGGCCCCACACCAGGCAATAAGTCTATGGAGAACTCTATCTCCCTCTGCGGTGGAAACTCAGGAATCTCCTCGGGAAACACCTCGAGAAATTCCCTCACCACAGGAATGCCAGTGAGATCCTCCTGTGTCCCACTCACCAAACCTCCCAACATGACATAGCCAAATGCCCCTGCTCTCAAGGCCCTCCTCGCCTGCAGGACTGAAATGAACGGTGAGGAACTGGCTGTGGACCCACACGGAGACATCACCACTCTCTTGGCACAGCAATCAATCAATGCACAGTTCCTGGACAACCAATCCATGCCCAGAATAATCTCCAAGTTGGCCATCGGCAATCCTATCAGATCTACCGAGAAATCACGGCCATCCCACTGAAACGCTACATCGCGATGAACAGTGGAGGTCAAACATTTTTCTCCGGTGGCGGTGGTCACCCGCATCGGTGGAGAAAGCACATCACTGGGCAACTCAAGCCCCACAGCAATAGGGGTAGCAACAAAAGAATGCGTTGCCCCGGAATCAAAAAGCACATCAACAGCTGAACCACCAATGGTAACAGTACCTCTGACCAGGTTCGGAGCTCTGTCCGACTGTTGACGATCCAAAGTATACACGCGCCCCGTAGTAGGTGGCACTGCTGGTGCCCCAGTAGGAACCATCTGCAAAGGCACAGCCTGCACTGCAGCAACTCTAGCCGTCGGGCAATCTCTGGAGTAGCAGCCCTCCTTGCCACACTGGAAGCATATCAACTGTCCGGTAGAACACGGCCCAAAATGTGACTTCCCGCATCCCGAGCATCTGGGAGCAGGAGGTCTCGCTGTGTTTCCCTGAGTAGAAGTTCTTTTAAATTGATTTGGCGCTTGCTTAGCCGCCAACTGTTTGCCCTTGCCCTTGTTTGCAAACTTCCTGTCCCTCCAGGGAGCGGAACCGCCGGTACCCTGTGGCACCTCAATCTTGGCCTTCTTTGCCTGACACGCACGACAATAGTCCTCAATGTCGCGGCACTGCTGTACCCTATGTAGCACCGATACGACACGCGACACGTGACACGACACGCGGACACGTCAATCCTAAAAAATTATGGATTTCGACACGTTGGGACACGTTTTAATATTAAATAATATTTTTAATTTATATTGTTTATATTTCAAATTTAAAAAAAATGAAACTAAATTAATAATACCCATCAACACGTTATGAAGCTTTAATAAAAAAAATTAAAAACCATAATATCAGATAGAGAGATCAAATCATATTAGAGCCTACAATAAGAGCGTAATAGGAAAGCACTTAAGGGGAAAAAACAAAAAAACAAAATTGATATGATCAGGTGGAAGCTTTATTAATAAATTTTAATTTTTTTAAAAAAATTTAAAAAAAATATTTTAAAAAATATTTTTAAAAAATTTAAAAAATTTTAAAAAAAATTAAAAAATTAAAAAATTACGAAAATGCCATTAGACCGTGTCGGACACGGTCAAATTCACGTGTCGGAATGGTCAACGTGTCGGAAAAAGTCAACCGCGTGTCCGACACCGTGTCGGAGCGTGTCGCCGTGTCGGAGCGTGTCGGACCCGACTCTTCCTGTTTTTACAAGTGTCCGTGCTTCCTAGGGCCTGTACCAAAGCTCCGAAGTCTCTCGAAGCGGAACCAGCAAGATGTCCAGCAATGTCCTCATTAAGTCCCCTCCGGAACTTAGCAGCAAGAAAAACAGGAGTCGGTCTCGCCATGCGGAAATGAGCGAACTTGACCAACTCATTAAACTTGGCCAGGTACTCGTCGACAGACAACGAGCCCTGCACCAAACGGTCAAACTCTCCTTGCTTCCTCTCCTGAGAGTCATAAGGAAAATACTGACCCAGAAAACACTCCTCAAAGAACGGCCACGTCATCACACGGCCCTGCATCTCGTAGATGTGAGAAATGTTGGTCCACCACTCATGGGCCTCGCCCTCCAGCATGTAAGTGGCGAACATCAGCTTCTGCGGATCGGTACACTGCATGATCCGGAAGATCTTGTCCAACGCCTGTAACCATCTGGCAGCAGCAATGGGGTCATAAGATCCGTCGAAAGAAGGTGGCTTATGCTTGCGGAAAGCATTCAGCCTGCGGTCGATCTCGTCACGATCCTCAGCAAATACGGGGATGGTCTGCAAGGCCCCCGTCAAATGACTGCCCTCACCCATCTGACTCTGGGTGTCCTCCTGTTGACTAGGCGGAGGTGGAGGCGGTGGCGGCGGTGGAGGTGGTGGAGGACACTGGCCAGCAGCAGGACCAGCCCTCAACTCCTCCAACATGACCCTCATCATAGTCATGTTGGCCATCCGGTTCTCCTCCAGAACCTCAGACGTGGCTCGCCTGTTCGCATCTCTGATAGCGTCCAGCATCGCCTGGTTTGCCAACCTCGTGGCCTCCTGGTCGGCTAGTCGGGCCGCCTGCATCTCAGCTAATGCAGCCAGGATAGGATCCGATTGATCCTCGCTCGTACTAGGGTTCCTCCTTGGTGGCACCATGACTCTACACAAGTTACACACATAATGAGTTGATCAGGCCCACACTATGTGATCACATATGCATCATCATAATACACACCAATCAGAGAGAACACAAAGTAGACACGCAACGAAACATCCTAAGTTATTGCAATACATACAGGCTTTTCCCTAGAAAGTGCTCTGATACCATAAAATGTAACAGCCCGTGTTAACCCGGATTGTTAACATACTATCGTATTAAGCCACGCTTAATAAAAATGCGGAATAACTTTTTCTTTAATTCAATTATGACGTCATTAAACTTAACCAACTTGATTACTTAATCAATTTCATAAAATACTGCCTGTATGTAAATTGCAAGACAACTAACTGAAATACCTCATGTATAATAAATATGTGAGTATCTAAGTCACAGGACTACAACACATAGCCTGGACCAAAATCCTGATACATTAATACAACTTTAGCTAAAAAGACAATAACAATCCATGTGGCATGGACAAACCCCATGCTCACCAAATAAGGCACAATGCCCAACAACAGTCTCAATATAATCATAACTGAAAACATAAACAGCAGTCAATTAACCAGCAACCATCATGTCAGCAAAGCACAGATAAATCTAACTCAGCTCTGGCCTCCTGCCACCTAAGCCCTCAACATTACCTGAACCTGAAATAAGCGTCCCCAAACGTGGGGTGAGATCTCTAAACAAGAAATCTCAGTAAGGCAAGGGGTCCTCAAGGATCTTCCACCCCAAGCTCACTTACATGTGTAATATAAGTTCAAAAACAGTATTTACAATATAAGTTCCAAAACTATGCGATGCAGCAGATAATCATGCCATGTGTGTTTATCAAATCTACTGGCCAGAGAAATGCAGAAATACGTCTAAACCCACATGAGTACAAGGAACACCGCTTGCACCTCACCCACAGCCTCACCATCTTGTATGTACTACATACTCAGGCTTACCGTATAGGTGGACACCACATGCATATCATAAAAGCACATTGCATATAATAGCTCAACAGCATTTCCAAAACATCAAAGCATTTAACACCACATGCATAAACCACATCCCCATGGGACATGGTGGAACCATAAAATGGCTAAACCGAGGACACGAAAGCTTACCTTGCAAGCTAGCTATCCAAGCCAAGAGTCCGCACAAACTCAAAGTCCAAACACAGCAGAATCACAATCTGTTTTAGACCAATAATTATATAAATATTAATATTCTAATATTTACAATGTTAAACTAGACATCTTGAGGTTTCCAACGATATACTTTATGTCTCAATCGGAGTTGTATAACTCCGGTTATGTTTTTCGCAAAGTTCTTACAACAAGCTGAATTTTCAGCAATGGGGTCGCGACTTCAAACATAAACTAAGAGAAATCCACTCATCCAATGGATCTGAAAATTTACAGGTTTGTAGCCCTATGTGTTAGCTTCACATAGGTCCAAACCTCACTCAATTTAGAGCTCTGTTGCTCGAGATATCGCAATTTTACTAAACTATGTCGCTGCTGTCTCGCGAAGTATTCGATTACTGCATTTTCCCAGAAAAGTATTCGAATACTTTACGAAAAGTATTCGAATACTTATTCGACAGAATGCAGAAAACTGAGTTTTAAAGGTAAAATCGACCTCCAATGATCCAAACTCGATCTGGAGTCCAAGAACTCCTTAAACAGATGTTTATTAACATGCTATGAACCCAGAAACACATTCCTTTTATCAAATGGTTCAAGTCATGATTTTTAATTGCTTAAACAAGCTTAAAACATCAAAATACACAAAGTGTGACCAAAATATACCTTCCAAGTCTTAAAACTCCGAAAATGAAGTGGCTTGGAGCTCCAAACCCAGCTCCAAGGTTCTGTCCATATAGGTGTACGAAAATGAATAACAAGGTTACACCTTTCCCCTCCAAAATGGCTTCTTGAAGCCTCCAATGGCATGAACAAAGGCTCACACCAATGGGAACCCCAACACAGCCCACAAAACCCCTCACACAGCAGCCTAAACTCAGAAAATAAGGATCTTTAACTCACATAAGGCTTGTCATCATAATACTCAACTATTTTGGTGAAGGAACCATGACCAAAAGTGATCACTTTGGTGGAGTTCAAGAAGAAATGGCTAAGGAATGGTAGAGGGAGGCAATGGAATAATAAAATGGAGAGCTAATCAGCCACCTCCCACGTATAGACAATAGGGAATGCCTAGGGTTTATTGCAAAAGTAGTATATATAGGCCACTTAGCCTTTAACGCGTAGTATTAGCCTTAATAGCAACGCAAAAGATTTTGATCCCAAACTTTGGAATCTAGACCTACACATATTTCTATGATTTGTCATATTTTTATTTTATTTTTCGGAGCACCTTTCCGGTACGCGCTTTTCTATAGCCAATATCAGTTCTGGCATCAGATTTCATTATTTTGACTTGAAACTTGTTTTACAAGTCCTCCATAATATTCTAGTAATTATCATGCATTCGTTGTAATTTTCCGGGATACTTTTCCGGTACGCATTTATACCGGGTAGCAGAACCGGTATCTGCGCTTTTCTTCCGAAAAACGACTTTCAGCATTTCTACTCATTCAGTATAATTATTTAAGCCCAATATTAATTATTAAGGTTAATTATGAAATCATTTCCTAATTATCATAATTAATTCACTAATTACCTTAATTAACGGTGCGGGTTCTTACAAATTCTAGCATGGTTATCTAAATTATGTACTAAATAATGTCACATAATATTGAAAATTCAAATAAACAATTGTCGTTGATTATATATCAAAACAAACATATAAAAATGCACTAATCTTTTCGGTAAACATTTCAAACATAAGAATTTCACTTTCATCCCACAACATAATAAGTAATAAACCAAAAATTATCTTAAGCATATGAAAACACACAAATATAATAATTATATGTATAATAAGCATTGTCATTCGTCTTCTCTTTCATTATCTCTATTCCTTAAATTTTCAATATCTCACGTTTGAGAACAGCCATAAGCACGATGGAAAGTTCTCACATTTGAGAATTAAGTTTTTGACTATTCTTTTTGTTTGTAATAACCCAAAACACAATAATTCAATGGACCTTCATATTCCTTAATTGTAGTCATCTTATTCATTTGGTTTCATGATTTTACTTTTAAGGGTGAAGTGTTTGTCCTTTTAAAGGACACAAATTGTGTCCTTTTAGTTTTTAACACTATGTCTTATCGATAAGACATAGTTATAACATGAAAAATTATTTTTTTCTCTCTCCACGTCAGCTGAAGTGACCGAGGAAATAGAATTTTTTTTTTTCATATTATAACTATATTTTACCCTAAGATATAGTGTCAAAAACTAAAAGGATACAACATTGTGTCCTTTAAAAGGACAAACCTTTTTCCCTACTTTTAAATGAGTTTATTTGGGCCCAAATTTTGAAATAGATCAACTAATTATTTTTGTGATTAAGTTTAGAAGTCTTTTTTTTAAAAAAATATAAGTAAGAATAAATAACATAACTGATTAAAATAAAGCAGACAAAAAATAAATATACAGTATAAAAAATAAATAAAAAAAGATAAAACACAAAAGTAACCATACTATACATGTTCCTTATTATTTTTTTGCATTTAGATAATTTGTTGTTATTTTATATTGAGTATTTGATTTTCTATTTAGGTGGTGCCCAATTATAACTTTTATCTTAGTTAATTATAATAATTATATAATATATATATAATAAGTAATAAAAAGAAAAACCAAGCAGGTGCCTTGTTTGCAAGTGGCTACACCACTGGAGTGCTGAGAGACTGTTTTGATCAAAAGGCTCAAATACTAACTAAAGCAATTTTTTGAAATTCTTTTGGGATTTGAGAAAAATCGTCTCTCCTTTTTTACTCTTCCTCTTGTATCAGCGGTCCAATATACTCTCCTTGTTTCGATAAAGAGCTAGTCTTAGGGCTCTCTAGGGTTGGCAAAACGGGCCAACCCGGCTCGACCCGGCCCAACCCGCATTCAGCCCGAAAAAAACGGGTCGGGTCGGGTTGGCTCGAAAAAAAAAAAGAGCCAGAAAATCCAACCCGGCTCGACCCGAGCCGGGTTAGGGTTGGCTCGCGGGTTAGCTCGATAATCAGCTCGTGGGTTGGCTCGTAAAAAAGCTCGCGGGTTGGCTCAAAAAAAGCTCGCGAGTTAGCTCGAAATGATGCCAGTGGGTTGGCTCGCGGGTTGGTTAGCTCAAAATATTGGCTCGCGGGTTGGCTCAAAAAATTTCATTTTTGTGGTTTGTTCTGCTGTATAAAATTATCAACACTGCCAAAACTATTGATTGTCTAATGGATAATGTTCTCACCACCAACTTGTTCAATGCAATCCATCTTGAACAATCAAATTCAATATGTGTGCAGAACAACGCACATGAAAAAATTTCCCATCATATAACAACAATTTTTGCATATTCAATTGGCTTCTCAAACCACCAACCATAGAGTCATTTGCAGATGCATTATCCAAAATAATGGTAAAAATCTTCTTCTGTATGCCCCATTCCTTTAACAAACCAAGTATTTTATGACTCAATTCAAATCCAGTATGAGGAGGAGGCATGTGACGGAAGGAAATAATTTTATTATTCAGCTTTCAATTGACATCAATGAAATGGGCCGTTAAGCAAACATAACCCTTAAAAAAAAAGAAAAAGAGAGAGAGAATAACCCGCGAGCTGGCTCGTTCAACCCGCGAGCTGGCTCGTTTGAGCTCGGGTCGGCTCGGGCTAAATCGAGCTGACAGCTCATTTTTACCAACCCAACCCGGCTCGTTTTGTGCGGATTACGAGCCAACCCGACGGGTTGGCTCATTTTTGCCACCCCTAGGGCTCTCGACTCTCGTATACCACAAAAAAAAAAAATCATAATTAGAATGATCTCTATATGACATAAGCTTGATTAATCTTATAATTAAAAATTGAAAAAAGTTATTATTTAACGTTATTTAAGTGAAACAACTGTATTTTAGTAATTTTAACAATATCTCATCCACAAAATCAGAAGGAGAGACTTGTTATTAAAAAAAAAAAAAATCAGAAGGAGAGAGAAAAATAGAGTATTATAAAAGAAAAAATGGTAAAAACTCACTTAAACAGAATAATTTCACTTAAAATTACATAAAGTTCTGTAATTCAAAATAACAAACATTTATTCCGATTAAATCAAACACATATTGTAAAACAAAATAAAAATAAAAATCCTAAATTCTATGGGTTTATCATCTATGATTTAATATGATTAGAAAAATTTTCCTACACTCACGACATTTTATGGGACCCACATAAACAAAAACTCTGACACATCCAACGAATTTCTATAACATAACACAAATACTTTTCGAGTATATAACTCTTATCAACCCCAAATTCCATTTAGGGGTTGTTTGGTACGCGGAGTTTTTCAGGATTCCCGGGAAATTAAATTTTTCTAAATTTTAAATTTACAGATATTATCATGAGCTGAATATAAAAAATCATATTTTTGAAAATCAAGATTCCCGATCAAATAAAAATTTCTCCAATACCAAACACCTCATGCATCGAATTCAAAATCCCCATAAGGCAAAACCCAAAACCTTTCTCAAAATCCCCATAAGGCAAAACCCAAAACCTTTCTCTGGCCTCTATTTGCTGCTGAACTTCGGCGCTATCTTCTTCATCAGGTGTTTCTCCTTGATCTTATCTTTCCCTTTCAATATTTCTTTATAACGCATTTTTATTTTTACTTTTTTGTGTAAACGGTTTGATTTCTGGACCTAAAACGATTCCGTTTAGGATTTAGGATTTGGTTAACAAATTAACAACAGTGCTTGTTCCTGTTGTACTCTTCTGATTATGTTTCTGGACTTTGTTTTAATTGGGATATGATATATTGAGATTTTTTCATTTTACAACATTGATTCTATGTGTGCTTTCTGAATTAATAAGGTTTGTTTTGTTTTGTTTTTTTGTTTTTGTTTTTGTCTATAGGAAAGGTGGGGCATTTATCGTTTTGACTGGAATATTTCAGAATAGTGTACTAAATAAGAAATCTCATTAATCTTTCAAAGAACGATTATGAGATGAGTGTTCTTATTGTTTATGTAACCCTTATATCAATTAACTCTAAATAAGAAATCTCATTAAGCTAATGTTTATGTAGTAAATACTGAGGTTATTGCTTGATTGGTTTGTGAGTTTTGGCATAATATTTCTGCTTTACACCGAATTTAGCTGGTTCTAAATGTACAATTTGCATTGTTTTAATTAGTGTTTTGAAATTGAAGCTTCTACAGGTGTGAGGATAGGTGCAATAGCAAACTGAAAAAGTAACTAACTCTCCAAGATGTCAAATGGGGGGCCGGGTCTTGAGTCTCTTGTAGATCGTAAGCCATTTGTAACATATTTGTGTTTTTCCTCGATGTTGTGTTTTATAAATAGTTGTACTATTTGAAACATTTAAGTTAATGAAACATTTGAAACTTATTCTCCATCAAATTTTATTTCCCTAAAATATGCTTTAAGCCATGCTGGACCTAGTAGTTGCTACATTTTACTGAGTCTTCTGGTTGTTGGCACTTGGCAGAGACAATTTCAGTCATTACTAATGATGGACGAAATATAGTGGTAAGTTTTAGTATATTTACAAAACTAGCACTTGACAGTATGTAGTAGTGTGTCAATAGGTATCATTTCTCTAACTCCTAATTACAATGCTTTTCTGGTCAGGGAGTCCTGAAAGGTTTTGACCAGGCAACAAATATAATTCTTGATGAGTCCCATGAAAGAGTTTATTCTACTAAGGTATGGATGAATTTATGCAGAGAAATCCATTTAGAGATTAATGAGCCATGATTTCTATGAATAACATTTGTATCTAGCTTTGAACTGTAGATTACTATGCTAGGAATTATCATTTCTTTGTCATGATACATCTGCTGAAAGTAAAATTCATCAAACAGTCAAGTCTCACAAACTATCTTGGAGCTTGTTCGTTACGAAAAAATGTACTGCAGTTTTGATCTGCCTGATATAAAAGTCTTGGTCATTATTTGTAACTATAGTTTTTTTTTTTTTTTTTAAATTCAGAATATCGCAAGTTAGGCTTATTTTGTGATGAGATGAGGCATTAGATGAGCTTGCTTTGATTTTGTTGTTATTGTTTGTGTTTGTGTCTTGAAATGAATCTTGAAGACAGAACTGTCCCCTGAATCTGTGATTGTCAATGTTATTTTAATGACCATGGGGATATTGTTTAAGTTAAGTCACATGCTTTATGCTTTCTCTTTACAATTTCTGTACCATAGTTCATTATTTTGTAAAGAACATTGTTCAAAGACTTAGTCAGACTGATGCCGAAAGTGCATAGAAAAGGTGACTAAACAAAAAGTTGGGATTTCATAGAAGAGTAACTCTCTCAATTATAATTATCAAAATAACAAAATTCAACTCGTATAATAGGGTTCATAAGTACCCTTTTGTAGACTAATTATAAACCAATTCAAAATTCAAAATCCTAAAAATAAATATAATAATAGCTAACTTCTAAAAATAGATAAATAAATAACTACAATTAAGTCATTCCAAATACGTCCCAAATCTTAGATATCAAATTATGCCAAATTTGTTGTTTTTTTTTCCCCAAACAAATCACAATTACATTTGCTGCTTCATTTGGGCTTGAATTTGATCGTAATCTATTAGATTTCAAATTGTTGTTCCTTTGAACATGTGAGCCATACTTAATGGGCTATAATTTTGTTTGAATCCAAACTTCTTGAATAAATTCGTTAATTGGTTGGGCCATGTGCAATGGTTCAACTGTTAATGAATCATTCTCCCCCGCTTGGAAAAGATTCGTCCTCGAATCTGCTTTATCTTCACTGATATCAATCTCTTTAGGTAGAAATTCAAATGTTTATTCTTCCTCTATTAGATTTTCATCATCTATCATAAAATGAATGATCATTATAGATAGGATTATCATCGTAGATTGGATAATCATCATAAACTGAATTGTTATCGTAAGTTAAATAATCATCATAATTGAATTATCATCATAGATCGAATAATTATCATAAACTAGATTATGATCTTAGACTTTAAAGTCAAGAATGTTGATTTGTATCTTGATATCTTGAAAAGTGAACTGATTTCCAAACCGTACTCTCCCATTTCGATCCTGGTTTAGAACCCCTAAAGGTTGACGTCCTCCTTTTCGTTATCAAATTGGCCCTCTGATTCCATTCCTTCCTTAGGTTGAACGTCCAACTTTGTCCATGCAAGTTGCTGCTCCATTTCGATCCTGGTTTAGAACCCCTAAAGGTTGACAACCTCCTTTTCGTTATCAAATGGGCCCTTTGATTTTCATGCTCTGCGCCTACACAAATTGTCGTTCAAAAACTTGGATTTTCTCATTATGTGCCTGCACAATCATCGCTCCAAATCTTGGATTTTCTTGCCCAACCATTGCACAAGTTGTCACTTCAAATCTTGAATCCATCTTCCGAGCTCTTTATTTTCTATGTCTCGCGGGTTTATTTGACACAGTTATTTGTCTTTTTTAGCAACGAATCCACGTCCCCTACCATCATGACTCTGCCATCTACGACCTCCATGATTATGTTCAGTCATTGGTTTAAGGCATCCTAGTGCTCTGATACCAATTCATGCCGAAAATGTGGCTAAATAGAAAGTTGGAATTTCATAAAAGAGTAACCCTCCGATTCTCAATTATAATTATCAAAATAATGAAATTCAACTCATACAATTGGGGTCACAAACACCTTTTTATAAATAAATTACAAATCATTTCAAAATTCAAAATCCTATAAATAAATATAATAATAACTACCTTCTAAAAATAGATAAATAAATAAATAATTACAATTAAATCATTCAAAATACGTACCAAATCTAAGATCTCAAATTATGCCAAATTTGTTGTTTTTCTTTTTCTTTTCCAAACAAACCATAGTCACATTTGCTGCTTTATTTGGACTTGTATTTGATCACTTCATTTGGATTTGGATTTGATTGTAATCTATTAGATTTCAAATTGTTGCTGCTTTGAACTTGTGAGCCCTGCTTAATGGGCCATAATTTTGTTTGAATCCAAATCTTTTGAATCAATGCGTTAATTGGTTGGATCATGCGCAATAGGTCAACTGTAAGTGCTTCACAGACTTTTGGGTCATGTGTTTTTATGATGTAGAAATTCATTGCCATTTCTTTATAATAGATAAAGGTAACTATAAAACCATGAACTTTTTGCCTTGGAGTTTAGAGCTGTTTACTTTCTTTTGTTTTAAGGATTTGCTACCAATAACGTTACTGGCTTATGGCTGTATAAGTTTATCTTGCTTATCTACTTTTAGAGTTGTATATTTTTTATTACTCAAATCGGTACCACATTCATATAGCATATTTGTGTGATTGTTAATTTTGCTTTGCCTTCTCTCCTCACCTTAAGCGTGACTTCGAGTCTTTTGCTCAATATAAGCTTTTGTATTAGCGGCAGATTTGTTTCTTGAAAGTCATGACTTTTAGCCTTGCTCAATTTTTCTCCGAGTCTTCCTGATGTTAGTCTCATTCATGTTTCTAATGACAGGAAGGTGTTCAACAACTTGTTCTTGGTTTGTACATCATTAGGGGTGACAACATGTACACCATCACTTTTAAATTTGTGAATCATATAGATTTCTTATTATGGTTCTTTACCCGTGACCTATCTTTTATATGCATGTACCCTAAGACTCGTATGGTTTCATTTTGGTCATTGCAGAAGTGTTGTTGGTGAACTAGATGAAGATCTGGATTCTAGTCTGGATTTGTCAAAACTTAGAGCTCATCCCTTAAAACCTGTTGTCCATTGAGGTGAAATGCAATGTATTGGTTGTTAATGGTTAATGGTTAATGGATGCATATGCCTGTTTGTTGGAAAAGGTTTGAAAGTTGCTACATAATTAGGACAGGAAGCTATGAAACGATGTAGAAGAATATGCAAACAGCATAATGTTACTAAATACTAAAGTATTCAGACAACATAATATTACTAAATGTTATGATTTTGCTTCTTGATGTTTAGCATGTAAGTGTTGTTTAACGAATAAATTCAACAACTTCTTCGACTATCTAAGTTGGGAGAAACTCTCTTCTATTTGGCAATCCACTTTATATGATAAAATAGAATTTCACTTTTGATAGTGGGAGGAGTTTTATTGTACTCTTTTTTCTTATATAGAAATAGTTTCACCGTTGATTTGTATTTAAAAATAAAAAACTCTTATATTTTTAAAATTTCTTTTTGATTTTTTAATTGAAGTTTTTCTATCTAAATTCAGGTTACTTACATTGTCATATTTTTTATTTTATTTTTTGTTTTTATATTAATTTTTTTTTAACTACCCACTCTTACGATTCATTATTGTTTGTATATCTTTTGTAGAAATGGTCATTCTTAATTTTTAAATTTTAATTTTAACTTTTTAAATCAATTATACATTTTTTAATAAACTTTAGATTTTTCTTTTAATAATAATTTTTTATTTCTATCTAAATTAATTATTTATACATTTTATAATTTGAAATATTTTCTAAATATCTTTCTTTTAACTTATATTTTTGCACAATTTTTAAAATTTGAAATTTCTTTTCAATATTTTTTCTTTTCATTTATAATTGTAAATTTTACTTAAATTTCAAAAACTTGCATAAATTGCTTTTTTTAGCTTGAAGATTGTAAAAAATACAAGATCAAAGTGTAACGGTAATTCAAACCTAGCAATTTTCTCCAGGAGACACGCTGTATGAACTATGATTTGATATCTTAAATTTGCAAAAACTACAAACAAGAAATAAGTGGAATACAAAAATATTAATCTAATTTTAGGTGGGATTTTCATCACGTGAGAAAGTAGAGATCCAATTCAAATTTAAATGCGAGAATGTAAGATTCCGAGCGCTGATAAAGGCGGGGAGTGATTGCTGACGGGAGGGGCATAAGAATGAATAGAATTAACACCCGAATGAGAGGGATCCAAAGGCTGCGCAGGTATAAGACTGTACATTTGAGGATGACTTAAATAAATTAATATGTATTACTCATACTAACAACATGTATCCAATTTTCGATAGCCCATAACTTAAGAATTCCATAGTTAAGCACGCTCGACTTGGAACATTAATTCCTGGAGGGTGACATCCTGAGAAGATTTTAAGGAAGTGTGTGAGTGAGAACAAAATACGCTGAAGAGTCTCGTGTTGATTTGTGGGAATAGTGTCAAAAGTTAAACACCACTAACAACAATACTATAACATTCATCTTTTTCATTCATACTCATTCCTCAAGGTGAGGTATTTATAGTCACAAAAGCAGTTACAATCAACCTGCTAATAAATAGGATAAAATAACAACTCATCTAATAATCTAAACGGATATTTACAAAATCATAACAGTCTTACAATAATTTAAGACTAATTTCAGTTACATATTAATTTAAGACTAATTTCAGTTACATATTTTAACACTCCCCCTCAAGTTGGTGCAAAGATATTGATCATGCCCAACTTGTCTATTGTTTCTTGAAACACTTTTGTGGATCCAGCCTTGGTTAGCACATCGGCAAGTTGATTTTGAGAATTGATAAATGGAAAGTGGATTGTACCTTCATCTAGATTTTCTTTTATAAAGTGTCTGTCAACCTCAACATGTTTGGTTCTATTATGCTGGATAGGATTATGTGCAATATCTATGGCAGCCTTGTTGTCACAATGTAGATTCATAGGTTGGTTATGGAACAGACCCAAATCTTGCAGAACTTTTTTTATCCAAAGCAATTCACAAACACCCTATGCCATTCCTCTATATTCTGCTTCTGCACTAGATCTAGCAACCACCTTTTGCTTTTTACTCTTCCAAGTAACCAAGTTTCCTTCTACAAATGTAAAGTATCCTGAGGTTGACTGCCTAGTTGTTTTGTCCCCTGCCCAGTCTGAATCACAGTAACCTTCAATGGAGGATATATTGGTTTTTTTTAAATAATAAACCCTTGCCAACTGTTCCCTTTAAGTACCTCAAAATTCGAAATACTGCTTCCATATGATCAATACTAGGAGAATGCATAAATCTACTTACCACACTTACTGCATAAGCAATATCTGGTCGTGTGTGAGATAGATAGATCAGTCTCCCCACTAATCTTTGGTACCTTCCAACATCAGTAGCTATTTGGTCAGGATAAATACCTAGTGTGTGATTCATTTCCATAGGAGTTCCTGTTGGTTTGCAGTTCAGCATCCCTGTCTCTGTTAGCAAATCTAGAGTGTATTTTCTCTGTGAAAGAGATATTCCTTGCTTTGATCTTGAGATTTCGATCCCCAGGAAATATTTAAGTTCACCCAAGCTTTTCATTTCAAATTCGGTATTCAAGTAGTTTTCCAATTTCTCCATTTCTTCTAAATCATCTCCAGTGAGCACCATGTCGTCTACATATACTATCAGAGCAGTGATCTTTTCCTCTTTCCTCTTAATAAATAAAGTATGGTCAGCATTGCTTTGGCTGTATCCAAACTTTTTCATAGCTGTTGAAAATCTCCCAAACCATGCTCTAGGTGATTGCTTAAGGCCATATAATGCCTTTTTTAGTCTGCAAACTTTTGATTCATTTGCGGCTTCTATGTTGATTCCCGGTGGTATATCCATATACACTTCTTCCTCAAGATCCCCATTCAAAAATGCATTCTTTACGTCAAACTGTTTGAGAGGCCAATTTCTGTTTGCTGCAAGAGAAATAAGGATGCGGTTAGTGTTCAACTTGGCTACAAGTGCAAAGGTGTCCTGATAGTCTATGCCATATTTTTGGGTGAACCCTTTAGCTACCAGTCGTGCCTTGTACTTGTCTATACTCCCATCAGCCCTTAGTTTTATTGTATATACCCACTTACATCCAATGCTTCTTTTTCCTCTAGGTAGATGAACAAGCTCCCAAGTTGAATTTTTTTGTAAGGCTTCCATTTCAGTATTCATTGCATTTTTCCACTTTGGGTCTCCAAGTGCTTCCTGCACATTGTTAGGAATGTATACATCAGATAACTGATTTACAGATAAAGCATATGAGTTAGATAACCTATGAGTGGATACATAATTGTTTATGGGGTACTTAGCCTTAGCCTGTAGGTCAGGTTCATATACTTTCCTAGGAATTCCTTTAGTTGGTCTTAGAGAGTATCTATTTGGAGGTTCTGTTTGAGTGTCCAGAGGTGAGAGAGATGTAGTTGGTTCAGACATTACCTCAGTATTGGAAACATGAGGCTGTTCAGGATCATCTCTGGATGAAGAGTTGGTTATTGGAGCTAGTTGTGGGTCTTCAGCTTGTGACTCTATTATTCGGTCTTCAGGGGCTGTATTGGTGCTTGTTGTATCCAAGTTTGGTGTACCTTCAAATGGATTTAAATTTGAGGGAGGAAAAATTTTGAGAAGTACTTCTCCTCCAATTTGAGAAGAGGAGGTCTCCCCTGAGGAGAAGAATTGATTTCTCCCCCTGAAAAAAAAGGTATCTGTTCATGAAAAGACACATCCAAGGTAACATGTAACTTATGCAAAATAGGATCAAAACATCGATATCCTTTCTGAGTTTCCGAATATCCTACAAACACACATTTTGTAGCACAAGGATCTAATTTGTGACGTAGGACTTTTGGTGTATGAACATAGGCACAACATCAAAACTCTAGGCTCTAGATTAGGAACATGAGGAATTAAGAAATGGGATTCAAGTGTTTGTTGAGGTGTTTGAAAATTCAGAACACTAGATGGTGTTTTATTAATCAGATAGGCAGCAGAAACTAATGCCTCTCCCCAAAATCTCTTAGGAACATTCATGCCTAGTAAAGAAGCTCGAACAACCTCTAACAAATGCCTATTTTTTCTCTCAGCTAGGCCATTCTGTTGTGGTGTATACGTGCAAGATGTTTGATGTTTGATGCCATTTTCAACTAAGAAGGAATTAAAATTCTGACTGGTGTACTCAGTGCCATTGTCAGTTTGTAAAATTTGAATTTTAGACTGGTACTGAGTGAGAGTCATAGAGTGGAATCTTTTAAAAACATTCAAGACTTCAGATTTGTGTTTTAAAAGAGTAACCCACGTTAGTCTGGTACATTCGTCAATAAATGTAACAAAGTAATGTGCTTGAGAGAGCGATGATTCCCTTAGATGGGCCCCAAACATCTGAGTGAATAACTTGAAAAGGAATAATACTTTTATTGAGACTGGGAAAATAGGGAACACGATGGCTTTTGGCCATTTCACATGTGTTACATTTAAAATCAGACTTATTGAAAGACGAAAAAAACTTGGGAAACAATTTTTCCAAATAAGTAAGGGAGGGATGTCCTAATCTATTATGCCATAACCAGATAGATTGAGCAGCTTTATCAACAGCAGTATTGGAAGACTGGACCGAAGAGAGAAACTGATGTCTGAGTTGTCTCCAGAAGTACAATTTACCACGCCTAACACCATAACCAATTTTCATCGTGTTGAGATGTCCTGAAAAATACAGCAATCAGGGAAAAAAAGACAGAACATTTCAAGGAGTCAGTGATTCTGGAAACAGATAACAGATTAAATTCCAAAGAAGGAACCACTAAAACAGAATCTAAAGAAATATTTGGAGTTGAAAGAAATAGATCCTTGGCCAGGAATCGGGGAGGTATCACCATTTGCTGTGGAGATAAAAGTTTGAGTACAAGGTCCATAATTTTGCAACTCAGAGGGATCTCTAATCATATGAACGGACGCACCTGTGTCAATTTACCCGCGCATGATTTCTAGACAATGTGGAAAACAACTGGTTCATCAAAATTACCTTGATGGGCA
>JAVKPL010004298.1:0-21644 GCA_032173675.1 Gastrolobium villosum
AACCTACTCAATCACAGTCTCAGGATGAATTTCTTAAAAAAATTGATGAGAAATTAAGTACTTTAGTAATTCCTGATACTCCGCATTATTCGGATCAAGAGACTCAACAGTCTCACAAACATAACACTCGTTCTAAAAATATCAATACTTTGAGTCATTGTGATGATTCTCCTGAATCGGATGACAAATCTGAAATTAAAATTAATCCTATAACTGGTATTAATAATTGGAGAAACCCTTCCAAGCTTTATTACCAAAAAGCTACTGCTCCTGATCTTCTACTTGAAGAAAAGAATACAAGCTTTAAAAGTTTTAATGGTAACAATGTCTATGAATGGAACATAGATGGTCAATCAGAGTATAATATACTCAATACTCTGCACCATATGACTATGGTTGCAACTGCCTATCAAACTTCTCATAATTGTTCTGAAGCTGTCATAGTCAATATTATTGTCTCTGGCTTCTCTGGTCAGCTCAAAGGATGGTGGGATAATTATCTTTCTGAAGAAGAAAGAAGTTCTGTATATGACGCCGTTAAAGTTGGTATTGATGGCATTCCCATAATCTCGGATGGTAATACTATCCCTGATCCTGTTAATCAACTTATCTTCACTATCATCCAACATTTCATTGGTGATCCATCTTTATGGAAAGATCGTTCTGCTGAACTCCTTTCCAATCTCAAATGCAAAACCCTAGCTGATTTTCGTTGGTATAAAGATACTTTCCTTACTAGGGTTTACACTCGTGATGATAGTCAACAATCTTTCTGGAAAGAAAAATTCTTAGCTGGTCTTCCAAAATCTTTAGGAGACAAAGTTAGGGATAAAATCCGTCATCAATCTCCGACTGGAGATATTCCTTATGAGCAATTAAGTTATGGCCAATTAGTTGCTTATATACAAAAGGTAGCTTTAAAAATCTGTCAAGATGATAAAATCCAACGTCAACTTGCAAAAGAAAAGACTCAGAATCGTAAAGATTTAGGATCTTTTTGTGAACAATTTGGTTTACCCTGCACTACAAAACCTAAAAAACATAAAAAACAGGAACAGAAGCAGGTTAAAACATATAGGAATTTTCGTAAGAAACCTAATTACAATAAAAGGTTTAAAAATGAAAATCCTAAGTCTAATACTGAAACAAATAAATTACAAAATACATCTAAACCAATTAAGCCAACTATTTGCTACAACTGTGGTAAACCTGGTCATATTAGTAAGTATTGTAGGCTTAAGAAGAAACTTAATAACCTAAACTTAGATCCATCTATTGAAGAACAAATCAATAATCTTCTAATCCAATCTTCAGATGAAGATTCTGGAAAAGAATCTTCGGAAGACTTAAATCAAATCCATGAAGATGATTTATCTTCTAGTGATAATTCACAGTCATCACATGATATTAATGTCCTGACTAAAGAACAAGATCTTTTGTTCGAAGTCTTAGATTCTATCAGTGATCCCCAAGAAAAACGTGCTTACTTAGCAAAATTAAAATCATCTTTAGAAACCAGTTCTTCTAAATCTAAAGAATTATTGGTTCCTAATAAATTTAATCTTAAAGATACTCTTAAAAAACTGGAAAAGAATATTACTGTCAAACCTATAACTGTCCAAGATCTTCAGTATGAGATCAATATTCTTAAAACTGAAGTTAAACAAATTAAAGAACAACAACAAACACATCAGAACATCCTTCTTCACTTACAAAATGAAGAGACATCTGAAACAAATATGGAGTTTTTAAGATTAAAAACTGATGAGGATAAACTTAATGAGGATAAAAACCTAAAAGATGAAGAATTTTTAGGATTAATTAATCAATTAACCATTCAAAAATTCTACATCCCTATCAAACTCAATGTAGGTAACTTTGACCTTGAAATTGAAGCTCTGTTTGACACAGGGGCAGATTCAAACTGCATTCAAGAAGGTTTAATTCCTACTAAATACTTTGAAAAAACTTCTGAACGGCTTAGTACTGCTAGTGGTTCAAAACTTCATGTTAATTATAAACTTCCTAAAGCAATTATTGAAAATGATAATTTAAAAGTTGAAACACCGTTTCTCCTTGTTAAAAATCTTAAAAATAAAGTCATTCTTGGAACTCCGTTTATCAAATCTCTCTTTCCTCTAACTATCACAGATGAAGGTATAATTACTTATCATTTGGACAAACCGATTCTCTTTAAATTTATTAAGAAACCCATTATAAGAGATTTGAATTTCATCCATTACAAACAAAAGCAAATCAATTTCCTTAAAGAAGAAATTCCTTTTAAGAATATTGAAAATCAACTAAAACAACCTGAAGTTCAACAAAAGATCAAAGTTTTGCTTGAACAAATCCAGAATACAATCTGTTCTGATCTTCCAAATGCTTTCTGGCAACGGAAAAAACATATTGTAGATCTTCCCTATGAAAAGGATTTTAATGAAAGGCAAATCCCAACCAAAGCTCGTCCTATTCAAATGAGTGGTGAACTTCTTGCCTTTTGTCAAAAAGAAATTGTTGATCTCCTTGCTAAGGGTCTCATCAGGAAGAGCAAGAGTCCTTGGTCTTGTTCTGCCTTCTATGTCAACAAGCAATCTGAAATTGAGCGTGGTACTCCACGGTTAGTTACCAACTACAAACCTCTTAATCAAGCACTTCAATGGATTCGTTATCCGATTCCAAATAAGAAAGATCTTCTAAATCGTTTGTACTCAGCAAAAATCTTTTCTAAATTTGACATGAAATCTGGGTTTTGGCAAATCCAGCTCGAGGACAATGAATGTTATAAGACAGCTTTTACTGTTCCGTTTGGACAATACGAATGGAAGGTAATGCCTTTTGGACTGAAGAATGCTCCCTCTGAATTTCAGAGAATCATGAATGATATTTTCAATCCATACTCAACCTTCACCATCGTCTACATTGATGATGTTCTTGTCTTTTCCCAATCTATTGATCAACATTTCAAACATCTTCATATTTTTGTAGATGTAATTAAGAAAAGTGGTTTTGCCTTTTCTAAATCAAAAATCAATCTTTTTCAAACAAAAATCAGGTTCCTTGGTCATACTATTTATCAAGGGACTATTACTCCAATTTGTAGAGCTATTGAGTTTGCTGATAAATTTCCCAATCAAATTATTGATAAGACTCAATTACAAAGATTTCTGGGTTGTTTAAATTATGTAGCTGACTTCTTTCCTCAGCTTAATAATCTAATCAAGCCTCTCCATAATCGTCTTAAGAAAGACCCTCCTCCCTGGACTGATGTTCATACTGACGTAGTCAAACAGGTCAAAGCTAAGGTAAAGGAACTTCCTTGTCTTTACCTTCCCAATCCTCGGGCTTTCAAAATTGTTGAAACTGATGCCTCAGACATAGGTTATGGTGGCATTCTCAAACAAAAAGTCTCTGACAAAGGGCATATTATTGCATATACTTCAAAGCATTGGAATTCAGCACAACAAAAATATTCCACTGTCAAAAAAGAAGTTTTAGCAATTGTTTTATGTATTTCAAAATTTCAATCTGATTTATTAAATCAAAAGTTTTTAATCCGTGTTGATTGCAAATCTGCAAAAGACATTTTACAAAAAGATGTAAAAAATTTAGCATCTAAACAAATTTTTGCTAGATGGCAAGCAATCTTAAGTTCTTAAGTGTTTTTGATTTTGAAATTGAATACCTCAAAGGCACCTCAAACTCTCTCCCTGATTATCTCACTCGTGAATTTCTGCAGGGAAGGTAAACAGTGTCCTGAAATGCCGAAATCGGTAAAATCAACCTCTTCTAAAGAGAGGAAAGGAAAGCTAATCCTTGCTGGGTTAGCTAAAAAATCGAAAAAATCTGGGTCTCCAGCCCAAGAATAATCTGGGTCATCAACCCAACCCCAAACTGGGTCATCCACCCAAAGAGTTGAGGATACTTCCTCTTCTAAACAAACCAAAGCAGATTATGCTATGTCAATCCAAACCCTTCAAGCCTTCCAAGACCAAGGTTTGACTCATCTACCAAAGAAAATCTGGGCTGAAATAGCTTCAGAAGATGAACAGGAATAAAGTCTTTCTGTTTTGATTGATAAATTAAAAAATAAACAGATTTCTAACCGTCAAAACAGTGCTCTAGAAATTCAGCCTAAACCAATCTTTACCCAAAAACAAAGGCTCAAACCCCATATATCCCTAAAAATAAGTTCTTAGAAGTTATTCAAATGGAACAAGCCTACTGGGATAATAAGCCAACCAAAGTACTTGCTAAGATCTTTCCCAAAGATTGTAAAGGTAATCAATTTCATTTCAAACCTCTTTCTTCAAATAAATCCCAAAATTTCTATGAGTTCGTTTTACTTGATTCAAACTCTATTTCAATCAAACATTATAGATGTCCAAAAGACCCTGAGTTTATAACTCACTCAACTATCCAAATTCTGAAAGTAATCACTCCATCAGAATATGGAAACCCAAACAAAGTTACCAAATTTTCCCAACCTTATGATCCAATTGGTTATAATTACTGGGATTATGAATTAGCCTGGACTAATGTATTCTTTATGCAAAATAAAGAAAATAAACACTCTTGGTTAATATATCTTAAACAAAATGTTCAATATAAATTCCCTCAATGGTTTATCAAATGGTGGGATTATTTTGGACCAATTCTTGATATCCTTCCACCTATGGTGTTCGAAGGGTTAACAATCTTTTCAGAAAAATTTGATAAACTGGCAGATCCGTTTCCAATACATCTGCACTTTTTCTCTAGATTTTCTCTGGCATGGATATTTTCATGGCAGTATCATTATGGAGATAAATCTGGCACCAAACTGCCAATACTTAAACGACAAGCATTTGTTAAATGGTGGACGGAATTTGATGCATCTAGAGCTTGCCCAGAAAATGTCAAGCTTTGGTTTAAACAACATCTAAAATTTATCAAACCGGCTGATACGGAAGATTGCATTTTCCTGAATCAGAAGGCCAAAATTACTGCAGCACTATCTGCTTCAACCAGTAAAGAAAGTTTTGCAAAAAATTTCCAGAACATCCTTCAACTCCTTCAAGAGGAAGAAACTAGAAGTTCTAAACAGAAAACTGGTTCACCCTCTCCATCCGTCTCCTCTGCAGCAGATGACTTCTACCAAAATGAAGATGATTGTTTTGGTATAGATTTGGTAGAAGATTGATGAAGTTAATCACTGTAGTTTAGCTGATGACAAAATGACATGAGCATGATGTCAGCAGAAATGACGTAATCAGTGACGCAATCAAAAGTGTCGGCAGGCACTGTAGTCAAAATTCTCGAAAGTGTCGACAGTTACTGTAGCAAAAAGTCCTGTAGCAGTTTACTTGTAGCAGCACGAAGCAATTACTGTGCACTCAAACTTGCACTGTTGAAACAGTTCCGGTTACATGACCCGTACTGTAGAAATAGTGTTTTTTAGTCTATATATAGGATTTCTTCAGATTGTTGAAGGCATCTTTTAATTTACCAAGTTTTAGAGAGATAGTCTAGAGAGAGAGACTACGAGGTACTTCTGAGTTTTCTCTTCTTCTCTGTTTTCTCTTCAATCTGTAACTGTAATCTTTATGTTTCTTTATGTTTGAATAAAATATGTTTATATAACTGCTCATGTAAAATCAAATTTTCTCTTCTCATCCCCTCACGCTAGTGGAATTACCCCAGCGTTCACCTAAATTTATTTTATGTCTTTAATTTCTACATTTTAATTCTTGTCATTTAACTCATATAGTAGTCTGTCTACTTTCCTGCTTTCCATTTCTGCTCTAGTTTACTTCATTTCCCTTTTCACACTTCCGGAACCCATTGGTATCAGAGCCATTGGTATCAGAGCCTGATGGGGAAGTAGGAATATATGGATAGATCTAAATTATCTGTTATTTATTTGAGCCTTATGTTAACATTTTAATATGTGTTAGAAGCATATATGATTGTAGGATGAGAAATGTAACAGCTCGTTGTACACTGGTATTGTTAACATTAATTATGATATTAAGCGCAGTTACAATCACAGCGATTCATTTATAAAAATGCGAACAAACTTTTTCTGATTAAAATCTGTGATCGTAACAGAAACACTAGCAGAAGACTTACTTAAACTATTTATACACTTTATTTTGCTACATATAAGACACTAAGGGGTTCCCATAAACCCACTTAGCAAATTCCTCACTTTTACGTTTTTACCAACTTAACCAGATTCACTAATTTATTTTTCTGCGAACACAAAACAAAAATCCAAACCTAGACTCCAGGTTATCCTTTTTCCTTATTCAATTAGCTTTCTAACAAGCTATCACACACTCGATTCCGAGCTCGTGAGCTCCGGTTATCGCCGTTTGAAGTTGGACAAACAACATTGCCCACTAACTCCAAAACAGCCCAAAACCTCCCATCTTCGCAGAATATTCTGCACCTAACCACAAGGCCACTGTCTCTCAAACTTTTACACCATAAACTATACACCTCAAACTTCGATTTTATATATCGTATGTTTAATTTGACCAAGTAACGAAGCGGGAATTAATTTCCCAACACAGACCCGAATCTGCCCACTGGTACTGGCCAAAACAGGGCAGATTGTGCCATCAGCCACCATGGGCTGCGCACACCACCAATGATTCTAGTATTTAGACACAACTTAGGGGACATTTTAAGCTTCAAAATAGCGTATGGCACGTCCCAATCGGACCACTGTGGAGAGAGATATGCTCTCCCGAAGTTCACCCAAAAATTGCCAATTCTACAGAAAATTAGCCAGAGTTTCCTTTGTATTTCCTAAAATCCCCAATTTTGCATAAGTTGTTTAACACTACAATTATACCTGAAATCCAGCAAAATCCAATGGGTGGGACACACAAGGACCAACAACTCCTTGGGGCACTTACAACCCAATCCAATTTACACTTAAAACATAAACAGTTCACTTTCAAATCTTTTATAGTTTCAATCACCAACCTTCAATTTCATGCATAAATCATCATACAGATAATCATCACTCTAAAATAGGCCTAAAGCCCTTCCATCATAATAAGCATACATCCATGGTATATTTACAGTACTGAATTACAATTAAACTTACACTTTAGCTTCAATTTACAATAATCCACATATTACAACTCTACTTTACAAATGAATTCATAACTAAAATGACAAATATAATACACTGAAACAAAATATGCATCACTACTCCACTCATCATCATGCAGGCTTCTTGCCCGCTGCTCCATATCCACTGGTACATCCTGAAATAAATTCCTCGAGACGGGTGAGATATACGGATATATCTCAGTAACCAAGAGGTTCACTTCGATGTATATCAATAATATAAAACACCATCACTATTATAAAATGGGATAAAGCAAGGGATTTAGAGAAAGGGGAAATATCATAAACAACCACGACATGCGGGATGGTAGCTACCAATACCACGCCATGTCCTCGGCTATACGCCTATGGGTACTACCCCTGGCGTGTTCATAGAACAACCCACCAAGGTACCCCTTCCAATCATATACACCCGAGACTACCTAGTGTGCTCCTATCCGGATGACACACCACGACCCTGGGTCAACTGGAAAGACCTATCCAGTGGCAGTCCGGAAACACTTGCCCGAAGGCTAAAAATATCCACTGGCCAGAGATCTGGTACATAAGTACCCACTGTGATAATGCATATGCATGCTCATGCTATTCTACACTACCCATACACAACCGTTGCCATCAACTAGCCAAGTACCAAGAGGTTACCTTTCTTTTTCTTTCCACTGAGCTCCGCAGAACTCCACTTACAGCTTGATTCCCAGAGAACGCCTACACAGAGGACAATTCCATGCACTTAGAACTTTAAACCACTCATGAATTTCAACATAACATGTGTAAATCACATCACTTACCTCAATCCACTTGGTCCAGGACCAAGGGCAATCCACTGTTTCACTGTTCCAAGTTTATATCCAGTACGGCAACCTATACAACCATGCATAGCCGTCAGTTTCAGTCAAAATACGTCAAATTTCATCTCCCCTCCTATAGGGTTCGGCCAAAACAGTGTTATATTGGGTTTTATTTTTCTAAATTTTCTTTCTCATTTTATTTCACTTACTTAGGTTACCCAAAGGCTAGTTCAATCGCCGTTTTTCTGTTTTACGACTTTTACGCAACGTTTTGCGAAGTATTACACTTTAGGCACATTTTGCCACTTTCAACACTTATTATTTTTACATTGATCCTTCCACATGCCAATCACCACAAAACCCATCTAATGACTTTTTCATCACATAACTAAGCACCAAAGTTTTCTAAAACATCAATTTGCTCACTTATACACAAATGGCCGAATCTTTGTTAGCCAAACCAAGGATTTCCACTCAATTCCTGTGGTCCACAACTCACATAATCACTTCATATCATCATATAATCACACTACAATTCATTATACCACACATTAACACAAAACTCAAAAATCCATTTCATGCACTAATTTTTTTCTAAGTTAAAATTCAATTTTTTCGCTTAGAATTTTCATTGCATTTCTAGCATTAATACATCATTCTAAGACATTATCATCTAATAGACATTTTCCATTTGAGCTCTCTAACACCATATATCACAAAATCCCAAGAATCAACCAATGAAATGTTGAAATAACTTACCCAATTGCACGGTATATGGCTCCACCTAAGTATACTCCACCATTGGAGCATGAAAAAACTTCATGAACTAACTTTCTCCCAAATTTTCGGATCTGAGATTGGTGCAGATCTCCCCAAATACTCGATTTCAAGGCTCAGTAGTGGTACCAATGGGTTCAGGAGGTGTTTTCCATCAAGATTCAACACAAACTTTGTTGAATTTGGTTGATTATAGCTTGGTCTAGGGAGAGGAAGAAATGGCGCACCAATGAAGGGGGGCTGTTGTTCACGGCTGTGGGAGAGGAGAAATGAAGTTTAGAGAAGGTGAATAGTGATTTAAAGTGTTTTGTTTGACTTTAAGTCGGACCGGGTCCCACGCGATTTAAAACTCACCTGAATTTCCCTCCGATCATCACTAAAATCCACAATTTAAAACATATTTAGAAATTATAATTTTTTATCTTAACAAAATCCTTTAATTTTACTCCCTCGGATAAATTTGGATTGAAAAATTCTTCCATACAGCGCGCTCCGTTGACACGCTTCCACAAATTGACTTAAATCCCTCAAATATTATCATAAATCATATTTCCTATTTCTACGGACCATTTAAAATCAATATTTGAAACCTAGAGCTCAAAATTCCACTGGCACGTTTTACGGTGCAACCTGACTGCGGTATTTTTACCCACGAAAAATACTATTCACTGATTTTTCTGAAACTTTCCTATGCACTCAATTTTTCGTTCTGAATCTATTTCCAGGCTTATTTTCATCATCTGAGACCTTCTGCTCAATTTCTATCTTCCTAGGGTTGCATGTTGGCTAATTACCGTTTTGCCCTTTATTTGTATTTTGGCCTAATATTGGGATTTTTACTAATCCTTCACTTAATTTCTCACTTACACTTTAATTATTTAATTTAGAATTGTGAGCTGTTATAAGAAATGAAAGTCTTGAAAACTTGTTCAGCTGTTGCAGTAAGACCCATGTGAAGGGCAGTAAGTCAAATTTGCCGACCAAGGGATCAAGAAGATCTCGGACAATCTGTTGTTTATTTACGTTAAAGTCTTAATCTAATGCTCAGTTGATAAAAGTTAATTTACATCTATCTTTGTATTACTATGGAACCAAATGATGGTGATGATATATGGGAAATACATCTGTTTGACTCTATGTTTAAATCTTTCTCTTCTAAGTTCTCCTTCAAATCATCTCAGCCATCCTCTTCTTCCATTCAGAAGGATCAAACTAAGAATCCTTCGAAAAATATCTTTAAGGAAGAAATCTCCATTGAAGATATCAATCAAGAATTGGATAACTGGGAAAGTCCCAGAATTCCAACAAATGAATTATACAAACCCGATGGAAACTTCTTTCGGAAATCTGACTACATCATCAGAACAGTTGAAAAGAATATCCCTTTAAATGATGAATTCGAAGAATTTAAACTTCTTTCTAACTCATCTATCCAATCTCATAAACAAAGTTATAATTATCTGCACATTGGATGTGTCTAAGTTGCTATCAAACCTCTTGGAATTGAAGGTCTTAATGCCTCTGTTTTCTTATGCCTTCGTGACACAAGACATAACAAATTCACAGATTCTATACTTGGAACTGTTGAAACAAGCCTAAGTAATGGACCAATCTTTTTCAATTGCTATCATGATCGTATGGTTAGTCTTCTAGATAGAAATATCTTGGATGTCTTAACTTTGAACGCTGAAACAAGTGGTTTAGACATGAAAAATGGATATATCCAGCAGCTTTACTCTATAGGATTCAGTATAAGGTATTGAATTCTTCCATATCTAGAGTTCTTAAACCTAAGAAGACTGGAGAAACTACTTTATTTCTAACTGACATGTCTAAGGCTAATGTGATCGTGCCTAAAACTATATGTTGGAATGATGTTATACTTCCAGAAAAATGGAGGCTCGAGAAGGCAACACCTGCTCAACCTAGAGCCACTCCAAACTTCAGAGAAATCAAACAGTTCCCAAGTGGTGCTGTTGAAATCTCCTTTGACAGAAGAAACTCTTTCAGCTCTGCGAGTTCTTCCAGGTCTGTTCAAACTCAAGATTTTCGTTCTGAAGATTTTCAATCTGCTCTTTCAAGGAGATCTTTCTCTACAATCTCTGAACCTAGTAGGTTCAATCTCCATCTTCAAGGATTAGACACCTCTTCTTCTATTCCTAAACCTTCATATACCCAAAAGGATAAAGATAATGGTCAAACTTTTATCCAATCCCAACCTATTCAATCCAAAATCTATTCAATCTCCAACCTATTCCTCTATGCATGAACCTTATGATGTTATCTGAGTTCATTATTGATAAAGAAACCCTTAGGAAAGACTTTAATTCTGAGGAAAGGTCTCCTCAAAAAGAATGGTTCTTCCAAAATTATAAGGGAATTAAAAGACAACTAATTCAAGAAGAATTTTATAACTTTCTTAATAAAGTAAAGTTAAATATTCCTTTCTTTGATTGGTTTCAAGCTTATTCTGTCCAACAGGACATTGATTATCCATTCAAAACTCCTCAATCTGCTAATGTCATCACTGTTTGGCACCTGAAAGAAGGAGAAGTTGTTAAGTCTGAATTTCCTCCCACAACTTCTTTCTATCTCCCAAAACTTTGTGATAACAAAAGTAGATCTATTCTTGCTTCACCTTTTAAATTAAAGGATGAAAATGAAAAAATCTCTTCCATGGATTTTAAAAATCTTATTGAACAATCTAATTACACCAAGAAATATCTTCAAGTTTTAGGTGAAAAACTTAACAATGCTGTTAAAACTGATTCTTCATCCTTGGCATCTTCTTCTAAAATCTTAGAAAAACCTTTGTTCAGACCCTTCAAAATGAGTGATCAACTCAAAAGAGAATTTGCAAAGTTAAAACCTACTCAATCACAGTCTCAGGATGAATTTCTTAAAAAAATTGATGAGAAATTAAGTACATTAACAATTCCTGATACTCCGCAATATTCTGATCAAGAGACTCAACAGTCTCACAAACATAACACTCGTTCTAAAAATATCAATACTTTGAGTCATTGTGATGATTCTCCAGAATCAGATGACAAATCTGAAATTAAAATTAATCCTATAACTGGTATTAATAATTGGAGAAACCCATCCAAGCTTTATTACCAAAAAGCTACTGCTCATGATCTTCTACTTGAAGAAAAGAATACAAGCTTTAAAAGTTTTAATGGTAACAACGTCTATGAATGGAACATAGATGGTCAATCAGAGTATAATATACTCAATACTCTGCACCATATGACTATGGTTGCAACTGCCTATCAAACTTCTCATAACTGTTCTGAAGCTGTCATTGTCAATATTATTGTCTCTGGCTTCTCTGGTCAGCTCAAAGGATGGTGGGATAATTATCTTTCTGAAGAAGAAAGAAATTCTGTATATGGCGCCGTTAAAGTTGATCTTGATGGCATTCCCATAATCTCTGATGGAAATACTATCCCTGATCCTGTTAATCAACTAATCTTCACTATCATCCAACATTTCATTGGTGATCCATCTTTATGGAAAGATCGTTCTGCTGAACTCCTATCCAATCTCAAATGTAAAACCCTAGCTGACTTTCGTTGGTATAAAGATACTTTCCTTACTAGGGTTTACACTCGTGATGATAGTCAACAATCTTTCTGGAAAGAAAAATTCTTAGCTGGTCTTCCAAAATCTTTAGGAGACAAAGTTAGGGATAAAATCCGTCATCAATCTCCGACTGGAGATATTCCTTATGAGCAATTGAGTTATGGTCAATTAGTTGCTTATATACAAAAAGTAGCTTTAAAGATCTGTCAAGATGATAAAATCCAACGTCAACTTGCAAAAGAAAAGACTCAGAATCGTAAAGATTTGGGATCTTTTTGTGAACAATTTGGTTTACCCTGCACTACAAAACCTAAAAAACATAAAAAACAGGAACAGAAGCAGGTTAAAACATATAGGAATTTTCGTAAGAAACCTAATTACAATAAAAGGTTTAAAAATGAAAATCCTAAGCCAAATACTGAAACAAATAAATTGCAAAATACATCTAAACCGATTAAGCCAACTATTTGCTACAACTGTGGTAAACCTGGTCATATTAGTAAGTATTGTAGGCTTAAGAAGAAACTTAATAACCTAAACTTAGATCCATCTATTGAAGAACAAATCAATAATCTTCTAATCCAATCTTCTGATGAAGATTCTGGAAAAGAATCTTCGGAAGACTTAAATCAAATCCATGAAGATGATTTATCTTCTAGTGATAATTCACAGTCATCACAGGATATTAATGTCCTGACTAAAGAACAAGATCTTTTGTTCGAAGTCTTAGATTCAATCAGTGATCCCCAAGAAAAACGTGCTTACTTAGCAAAGTTAAAATCATCTTTAGAAACCAGTTCTTCTAAATCTAAAGAGTTATTGGTTCCTAATAAGTTTAATCTTAAAGATACTCTTAAAAAACTGGAAAAGAATATTACAGTCAAACCTATAACTGTCCAAGATCTTCAGTATGAGATCAATATTCTTAAAACTGAAGTTAAACAAATCAAAGAACAACAACAAACACATCAGAACATCCTTCTTCACTTACAAAATGAAGAGTCATCTCAAATATGGAATTTTTAAGATTAAAAACTGATGAGGATAAACTTGATGAGGATAAAAACCTAAAAGATGAAGAATTTTTAGGATTAATTAATCAATTAACTATTCAAAAATTCTACATCCCTATCAAACTCAATGTAGGTAACTTTGACCTTGAAATTGAAGCTCTGTTTGACACAGGGGCAGATTCAAACTGCATTCAAGAAGGTTTAATTCCTACTAAATACTTTGAAAAAACTTCTGAACGGCTTAGTACTGCTAGTGGTTCAAAACTTCATGTTAATTATAAACTTCCTAAAGCAATTATTGAAAATGATAATTTAAAAGTTGAAACACTGTTTCTCCTTGTTAAAAATCTTAAAAATGAAGTCATTCTTGGAACTCCGTTTATCAAATATCTCTTTCCTCTAACTATCACAGATGAAGGTATAATTACTTATCATTTGGACAAACCGATTCTCTTTAAATTTATTAAGAAACCCATCATAAGAGATTTGAATTTTATCCATTACAAACAAAAGCAAATCAATTTCCTTAAAGAAGAAATTTCTTTTAAGAATATTGAAAATCAATTAAAACAACCTGAAGTTCAACAAAAGATCAAAGTCTTGCTTGAACAAATCCAGAATACAATCTGTTCTGATCTTCCTAATGCTTTCTGGCAAAGGAAAAAACATATTGTAGATCTTCCCTATGAAAAGGATTTTAATGAAAGGCAAATCCCAACCAAAGCTCGTCCAATTCAAATGAGTGGTGAACTTCTCGCCTTTTGTCAAAAAGAAATTGCTGATCTCCTTGCTAAGGGTCTCATCAGGAAGAGCAAGAGTCCTTGGTCTTGTTCTGCCTTCTATGTCAACAAGCAATCTGAAATTGAGCGTGGTACTCCACGGTTAGTTACCAACTACAAACCTCTTAATCAAGCACTTCAATGGATTCGGTATCCGATTCCAAATAAGAAAGATCTTCTAAATCGTTTGTATTCAGCAAAAATCTTTTCTAAATTTGACATGAAATCTGGGTTTTGGCAAATCCAGCTCGAGGACAATGAATGTTATAAGACAGCCTTTACTGTTCCGTTTGGTCAATACGAATGGAAGGTAATGCCTTTTGGACTGAAGAATGCTCCCTCTGAATTTAGAATCATGAATGATATTTTCAATCCATACTCAACCTTCACCATCGTCTACATTGATGATGTTCTTGTCTTTTCCCAATCTATTGATCAACATTTCAAACATCTTCATATTTTTGTAGATGTAATTAAGAAAAGTGGTTTAGCCATTTCTAAATCAAAAATCAATCTTTTTCAAACAAAAATGCCTTGGTCATACTATTTATCAAGGGCAATTTGTAGAGCTATTGAGTTTGCTGATAAATTTCAATCAAAATTGATAAGACTCAATTACAAAATCTGGGTTGTTTAAATTATGAATGATATTTCAAATCCAAAAATACAGTTCGTCTCACAGGGATTAGATCTAATATCAAGTAAAATTTTTCTTAAAGAATGGAAATGGGGTTTGTGTGACAAATATTGTCAAATTGAGTGAAATTAAAAATAAAGACTTGTTTTTGTGTTTTTGAATTGAAAAAGAAAAAATACAATTGAAAATGGATTTTTTTAATTCACCAAACAAAAATCATTTATATTGATGATCTAAATTTATCAAAACCCCAATCTCATTTTTGCAATCGTATACACGACTAATCTAGGATTTTGATCAACATTTCAAAGATTGATATTTTTAAAGGGAATATGAAATTTAAATAAAGATAATTATATAAATTAAAAATCACATCCTTCATGTCAAAAGTGGTTTCTGATAAATTTGATCCAATCTAAATTAAAAACTCAATCCAAAGATTTCTGGGTTTAAAAATCAGGTTCCTTGGTCATACTATTTATCAAGGGACTATTACGCAACCTTTGTAGAGCTAACTGAGTTTGCTGATAAATTTCCCAATCAAATTATTGATAAGACTCAATTACAAAGATTTCTGGGTTGTTTAAATTATGTAGCTGACTTCTTCTCCTCAGCTTAAAATAATCTAATCAAGCCTCTCCATAATCGTCTTAAGAAAGACCCTCCTCCCTGGACTGATGTTCATACTGACGTAGTCAAACAGGTCAAAGCTAAGGTAAAGGAACTTCCTTGTCTTTACCTTCCCAATCCTCAGGCTTTCAAAATTGTTGAAACTGATGCCTCAGACATAGGTTATGGTGGCATTCTCAAACAGAAAGTCTCTGACAAAGAGCATATTATTGCATATACTTCAAAGCATTGGAATTCAGCACAACAAAAATATTCCACTGTCAAAAAAGAAGTTTTAGCAATTGTTTTATGTATTTCAAAATTTCAATCTGATTTATTAAATCAAAAGTTTTTAATCCGTGTTGATTGCAAATCTGCAAAAGACATTTTACAAAAAGATGTAAAAAATTTAGCATCTAAACAAATTTTTGCTAGATGGCAAGCAATCTTAAGTGTTTTTGATTTTGAAATTGAATACCTCAAAGGCACCTCAAACTCTCTCCCTGATTATCTCACTCGTGAATTTCTGCAGGGAAGGTAAACAGTGTCCTGAAATGCCGAAATCGGTAAAATCAACCTCTTCCAAAGAGAGGAAAGGAAAGCTAATCCTTGCTGGGTTAGCTAAAAAATCAGAAAAATCTGGGTCTCCAGCCCAAGAACAATCTGGGTCATCAACCCAACCCCAAACTGGGTCATCCACCCAAAGAGTTGAGGATACTTCCTCTTCTAAACAAACCAAAGCAGATTATGCTATGCCAATCCAAACCCTTCAAGCCTTCCAAGACCAAGGTTTGACTCATCTACCAAAGAAAACCTGGGCTGAAATAGCTTCAGAAGATGAACAGGAAGAAAGTCTTTCTGTTTTGATTGATAACTTAAAAAATAAACAGATTTCTAACCGTCCAAACAGGGCTCTAGAAATTCAACCTAAACCAATCTTTACCCAAAAAACAAAAGCTCAAACCCCATATATCCCTAAGAATAAGTTCTTAGAAGTTATTCAAATGGAACAAGCCTACTGGGATAATAAGCCAACCAAAGTACCTGCTAAGATCTTTCCCAAAGATTTTAAAGGTAATCAATTTCATTTCAAACCCCTTTCTTCAAATAAATCCCAAAATTTCTATGAGTTCGTTTTACTTGATTCAAACTCTATTTCAATCAAACATTATAGAAGTCCAAAAGACCCTGAGTTTATAACTCACTCAACTATCCAAATTCTGAAAGTAATCACTCCATCAGAATATGGAAACCCAAACAAAGTTACCAAATTTTCCCAACCTTATGATCCAATTGGTTATAATTACTGGGATTATGAATTAGCCTGGACTAATGTATTCTTTATGCAAAATAAAGAAAATAAACACTCTTGGTTAATCTATTTTAAACAAAATGTTCAATATAAATTCCCTCAATGGTTTATCAAATGGTGGGATTATTTTGGACCAATTCTTGATATCCTTCCACCTATGGTGTTCGAAGGGTTAACAATCTTTTCAGAAAAATTTGATAAACTGGCAGATCCTTTTCCAATAGATCTGCACTTTTTCTCTAGATTTTCTCTGGCATGGATATTTTCATGGCAGTATCATTATGGAGATAAGTCTAGCACCAAACTCCCAATACTTAAACGACAAGCATTTGTTAAATGGTGGACGAAATTTGATGCATCTAGAGCTTGCCCAGAAAATGTCAAGCTTTAGTTTAAACAACATCCAAAATTTATCAAACCGGCAGATCCAGAAGATTGCATTTTCCTGAATCAGAAGGCCAAAATTACTGCAGCACTATCTGCTTCAACCAGTAAAGAAAGTTTTGCAAAAAATTTGCAGAACATCCTTCAACTCCTTCAAGAGGAAGAAACTAGAAGTTCTAAACAGAAAACTGGTTCACCCTCTCCATCCATCTCCTCTGCAGCAGATGACTTCTACCAAAATGAAGATGATTGTTTTGGTATAGATTTGGCAGAAGATTGATGAAGTTAATCACTGTAGTTTAGCTGATGACAAAATGACATGAGCATGATGTCAGCAGAAATGACGTAATCAGTGACGCAATCAAAAGTGTCGGCAGACACTGTAGTCAAAAATCTCGAAAGTGTCGGCAGTTACTGTAGCAAAAAGTCCTGTAGCAGTTTACTGTAGCAGCACGAAGCAGTTACTGTGCACTCAAACTTGCACTGTTGAAACAGTTCCGGTTACATGACCCGTACTGTAGAAATAGTGTTTTTTAGTCTATATATAGGATTTCTTCAGATTGTTGAAGGCATCCTTTAATTTACCAAGTTTTAGAGAGATAGTCTAGAGAGAGAGACTACGAGGTACTTCTGAGTTTTCTCTTCTTCTCTGTTTTCTCTTCAATCTGTAACTGTAATCTTTATGTTTCTTTATATTTGAATAAAATATGTTTCTATAACTGCTCATGTAAAATCAAATTTTCTCTTCTCATCCCCTCACGCTAGTGGAATTACCCCAGCGTTCAACTAAATTTATTTTATGTCTTTAATTTCTGCATTTTAATTCTTGTCATTTAATTCATATAGTAGTCCGTCTACTTTCTTGCTTTCCATTTCTGCTCTAGTTTACTTCATTTAGTTATCAAATTTGACACTAGTGTCAAAAGATCTATATATATATATATATATATATATATATATATATATATATATATATATATATAGGTAGGATATTCAAACTACCAAAAAATTTTACTACCACTCTAATCACCATTGGATTAAAGGAAAAGTTGAATAAATAGAGAGAAAATAAAATAACTTCTGAATCCAATGGTGATTAGAGTGGTAGTGGAGTGGTAGTAAAATTTTTTGGTAGTATGAATATCCTACCTCACATAGGATCCTTTGACACTGGTGTCAAATTTTAACTTTGACACCTCATCTGAGAGCCGTTAAATCAAAAAATATCAACGGTGTCACATGCTTGCAAATCAGAGTCGTTAATCCTTTTTAATCTAACAGCTCTTAGATGAGGTGTCAAAGGATCCTATATATATATATAGATATATATATATATATATATATATATATATATGGCATGAAATATAACAACACAAATACAAGGAAATAAAATATAGGGCTAAAACCCTTTTTTGCACAAATTAGGTATGATCATAAATCAGTGTCTACATCTAAACATAATTGAAATATGTAGCAAAATTTATCAACGGTGTCACATGCTTGCAAATCAGAGTCGTTAATCCTTTTTGATCTAACGGCTCTTAGATGAGTTGTCAAAGGATCCTCTATATATATATATATATATATATATATATATATATATATATATATATATATATATATATATATATATATATATATGGGGCATGAAATATAACAACACAAATACAAGGAAATAAAATATAGGGCCAAAACCCTTTTTTGCACAAATTAGGTATGATCATAAATCAGTGTCTACATCTAAACATAATTGAAATATGTAGCAAAATTTTTGCCAATGAACATTCTTATTGAATGAAACCAGCTCCTCATCACTTATAAGGAAAGCAACATGAAAATTCAAAAGGATGATGAAGATTTCCACAAAATGTATTACTAAAAAGAAAAAAAACAGTCATTTACAGAAAATTAGCATAAAGTGGTAAATTGGTAGAATTGCAAAAATGGAACTGAATTGAAATTGAATCCCCCGGCACAGATTTTCCATTAAATGCTTTTCGACTAACCCATTGATTACCATTGTGAGTTGTGTGTGTCTCTCTGAACTTCATAATTGGTCAGGTGGCCTTAAACGACTAGTCATGTCCCCCCACAGAAAGATGAGAGAGAGAGAGAGCAGCTTCATCATACCGTCATAAATACGATATGTTAAACAAATTATCCCAAGGTTGGGATGGGATTAACCTAACCCGGATTATAAATATCCCACCACTTTCATTTTCATTCTCCTCAAAATTGGGTTTACCCCACCAATAAGGCAATAACCCACTACTTTCACATGCGCCTACTACCACTGCCCCCATTTTTTTAATGCAATAAAACCAGGATAATGTTCAACTCTTTGATCCTTTTCCCTTTCTCTCTCCTCTCTCTCTCTTTCTTCTCTCTTGCTTCTCCTTCTTCCATCGTTTTCTGCTTAAAGTCTCAATAGAACCCTCTTCTTCTTCTTCCTCTTCTTCTTCAATTGACTTGCGGCCACCACGGAGGAAGACCCTTTTCTGGATTTTCTGGTAAGGTTCTATCTTTTTCTTTTTCTTCTTGTTCTTTTTTCCTTGCTTACCCTTTTAACTGTTCAGCTTCTTCTTGCTATAAACTTGGTCAATCAGATTCGTGGGCTTTTTTTGTTGTTGTGGTTTGGATTTGTGCTTGTTCCATTACACAGTTGATCTCTGATTGCGAAGTCTCAATTTTTTTGTGCATGTTGAAAATTTTATCTGTTCTTAGCTTTCTCATGTTGTGGGTGTTATTTGCTTGATAAGTTGCCTCGTCAATCTAGCTAGTCTTTCTAGGTTTTTCACCACCCGTATGCTGCTTGCTTTTTATGATTGGTTGATGCGAGAATCTTTTTAAATCATCATTGTCTCATGGTCTATGCTTATGTTGCTCGAACTTTCGTGTTTGATTCGTGTATGAATTTGATCTATGAAATCAGGATTGCTCTGATCTAGTAGGTGTATTGTTAGAGAGATATAATAATAAACCATAATGGTTTTTTGTTATATCTCTCTAACATGTATTGAGGGATTCGAGTTTTTGGATATAAGCGGCACAGTTTATCGTTGTAATTCAAAATTCTCAATTGTTTTTGTGGTTATTAATCAATTTAAGTTTTTTTTATTCATTTTTTAGTTTATATTAATGTTGCTGGATCTGAATGAAAGAAGTTTCTGGTTTTGAAAATCGGTGGCTGGTAAATAATCCTTAAAGATATAAGTGCTTATTTTCTGATCTAGAAATTCTCTGCATCTTGAAAGTATTTGATTTTTGTACCATCTTAATTGTTCTATGTTTTATTGCTGTTGGCAGGTGTAAAGGCCTTTATAAGTTAAGAATTTGTTAACTTGAATTGGTGTATAGTGCTAAAGGGTGAAGTTTGAAACCCAGCTTGCTACTGGCATCATCAGAAGCTTATAGGTTGAATCCATTTTTTTTTCTGGACATTTAAGCTATCTTTTGGGGTAATATTCCATAGGAAATGATGATGATGTTTGATGAGATGGGCCTATGTGGTGATTTGGATATGTTATCTGCTCCCCTTGGAGAAGGGGATATTGCTGCCCAGCAAGCTGAACCAGAGGTGATAGTGGAGGATGACTATAGTGATGAAGAAATTGATGTAGATGAGCTTGAGAGGAGGATGTGGAGGGACAAAATGCGTCTCAAGCGATTAAAGGAACAAAGCAAGACTAAGGAAGGAATTGATGCAGCGAAGCAGAGGCAGTCCCAAGAACAGGCAAGGAGGAAAAAGATGTCGAGGGCTCAAGATGGAATCTTGAAGTACATGCTGAAGATGATGGAGGTTTGTAAGGCCCAAGGATTTGTTTATGGGATAATTCCGGAGAAAGGAAAACCTGTGACTGGGGCATCTGATAATCTTCGTGAATGGTGGAAGGATAAAGTCAGGTTTGATCGTAATGGTCCAGCTGCCATAGCCAAGTATCAAGTAGATAATGCAATCCCAGGGAAGAATGATGGATTCAATTCTATTGGTCCGACCCCACACACCTTGCAAGAGCTACAGGACACGACCTTGGGTTCTCTCTTGTCAGCACTCATGCAACACTGTGATCCCCCTCAAAGGCGGTTCCCATTGGAGAAGGGCGTTCCTCCACCATGGTGGCCCACCGGAAATGAAGAGTGGTGGCCTCAAATTGGTTTACCTAAAGAGCAAGGTCCTCCACCTTACAAGAAACCTCATGACCTGAAGAAGGCATGGAAGGTTGGTGTTCTGACTGCAGTCATCAAGCACATGTCTCCTGATATTGCCAAAATTCGGAAGCTTGTGAGGCAATCCAAATGCCTTCAAGATAAAATGACAGCCAAAGAAAGTGCAACCTGGCTTGCAATCATCAATCAAGAGGAGGCCACAGCACGAGAGCTTTACCCTGATTATTGCCCCCCATTAGCCTCAGCTGGAGGTAGTGGATCTTTGGTCATCAATGATTGCAGTGAGTATGATGTTGAAGGGGGCGAGGATGAGCCGAACTTCGATGTGGAAGACCGGAAACCTGAGAATCTTCACCCATCCAATCTTGGGATGGAGAGAATAAGAGGAATACTGCCAGTTCAGCAGCCTTCTTTCCCAATCAAGGGAGAGGCTGTAACAAACTTGGATTTCATTCGGAAGAGGAA